>JAKUCV010001215.1:12301-58612 GCA_028386065.3 Turnera subulata | reverse complement strand
AAAAGATAGGAAAGGCAAGGCAACAGCTGAGTCCAGCACACCTCTGCAGATAATGAAGCAACTGGACACTTCACTGAAGAAGGTCCACACTGCAGTGATGCAAATTGAACTGGCCTATATGGGACTCTCTTCTCAGGTCGCGAATATACAGAAACTTGTAACCGATCTGAAACATCATGTAACTCCGTAGAGTGCTTTTTCCTTTGTTGTAAGATGTTTATGAAATCAATAAAATGAGTTTTCTTCTTAAGTCGAAATTCTTTTGTTACAAATCTTGTGTTATACAGGTTTAAAAAGGCAATAAAGGTATGAAATCAAACATAAAGGAATTATAAATGAGGCAAAACCCGTTTAATAAGGTCAAAACATTAAGAGGTTACAATAACACATGTTTCCATGTTCGGCGCCCTAGATCGATCGTGAACATCCTCGATCCTGAGAAACGTAACGCACACAGCTAACGGTGACGTTTGTTAGCCTCGTGAAAAAGATACCCGTTAACTGGCAAGGCGATGATCACGGGAGCGTCCTGTGTTCCTCGAAAGACACGTTACCCACTTGTCCACAATTGTCCGTATGAGCCAAAAACGTCTGTCTCGTCTCGCATCTCTCCACGCTGTCCGAACAGCTGTAAGCTTGTCGCACACGCACTCTACTCGAGGTGTGGTCCACACGGTCTAGCCACAACGGTCATGAGTGTATGTGACAAAGATGTAAGAACAAGTCTTAAGGAGTCCAAGTTGAAGTAGCCCGGGAAATTGAAAATTGTAAGGTAGAAAAGGACTGATAACCTCTGGCATTTATTGTCCGAACAACAAACACATAGCGTGTCGAAGCAATAAATGAGGCAACGGTAAAATTTCAAAACGCGGAAACTTGAAATTCGAACGTAATAAACACGCTCCTCCTAAGGTTATAAAAGATAGTGTGGTGAGAAGTAAATCATCAAAGCATTTTTTTAAGGCAATCCTACGCCCAGACTACGAAACCCCACACTCAGGAAAAACGAAACACCTACTCGCCCAAACACAATGCCTGCCCCATCATCAGTTTTCTTTGTTGAAGGTGCCAACCTTGGTAGAAGGAACCGACTGGCCTACAGTATGGTCAATGAACGTGCCGAAGAACTACCAAACGAGCTCGGCAGGATGCCCCGACTGGTATTCGTCGACGAGCTCTACTCATCGCGGTTCTTTGTCACTCCAATGGAAGAGGTGATCTACCTGGAGGATCGCGGCACTCTGAGGACATCCTACTACGGATCGGCAAACTCCGTGATGTTCTTCATCTCCGACAGGCTTCAGGAATTCAACCTGGAGTCCACTTGCCAGACGGTGGAGCAAGGCGCCTACTACCAGCTTGCGATGACGGCCCAAAGCGTACCCAGAATGACGCGCTTACCTCCAACTTGGCCAAAGGTACGGCTGCTGGTGTGGAACTGCAGGGGAGTTGCAAGGCGCGCTCAAGAGTTCACACGTACGCTGAGGGACTTGAAGAACCAGTACAAACCGAATATGGTTCTTCTGACGGAGACGCAATGGCAACCTCGGGACGATCACGGTCTCATCCCTCTCCGATTCCCTCAAGCTAACCGGTTTGAGATTCCTGGCCAGCGCGACAGAGGCGGCATGTGGCTCTCGTGGAGCGACAGAGTCACGGTCAACATCAACAGCGATCCCAACAGTTTCCGTGTCAACGTCGTTCCGAACCGTTAAGTGTATTTTCCATTTAAATAAAATATCAAAATCGTTGTACTATTTCCTTTTTTATAAAATATCAAGATCAATGTGATGTTTCTGTTTGTAATGGTATTATTAGTACTATTAATAATATTTATGTTTCCGTTTAATTATGGCATAATTTCATCCTGTCCTTCAGCATTGTACATGTCTTGCGGTGGATCCATAGTAATGCCTATATGAATGCGAACAAGACGAAAAAAAACGTTTTTCAGAAATCATAAATCTGGAACAGGCTTATGCACAGGGAAAAATCACTTTGAAAACCCAAAGATCTGAAGCCCGCTCCGCTACCAACTGTGGAAGCCCGTACCCCAATTAAATAAAAATATGATAATTAAATGAAAAAGAGTTTCCAAAATACTCTTGAAACCCGGGGTACAAAAACCGATGCTTCGGCATACAAACATTTTCCATGAAAATGTATTAACAATGAGATGTCATAAAAATAAACGAGATCAACCGGCTTAACAAGTAGTAAGCCATCACGGCATCACGCCGACATAATATCACAAATCAACTCCGGCTAACTGCCGACATAAAGATAAAATATTTATGACATCTCGAGTTATTTCACATGCAGCGGAAGATGAAAATAATAATAATACTCAAGATAGGAAATGTCATGCATATGGCCCTATGGATCCCACCGAGAGATGATGCACAACTACCTGCTGAAGTGTCTGCGTCTGAACTCCGAGTCGACGGTATAAGTGAGTCTGCACGCTAACTAAAGTCTAAAAAACAACGATGGCGATTATGTGAGTCGCCTACTCAGTGAACATTAAAAGTCTAAGTATACATGAAAGTGAAGTCATGCTCGTAGGGTGAGTAGCTCACGAGCACAAGTACAGCATACAAGCAAATCAGAATCACACACCATCACATAAATGTTTTATTGTATTATAGCTCGTATTGTTTGAGCTCAATGCGTTATCTTATTGTTATCATTATTATTATTTTTATTATTATGGGCCCTCTACTGTGAGTCAAGTCTCGGTAGCGCATCTGATCAGATCAGGGTGTGAAACCCAAATGTCGAACCTCAGAAGGGGTAGATTCTGAGGCCAAAACCCACTGATAAATCTCAAGTGGCCGCTAGCTACCTGAGGGTGCACTCAGACACACCTAACCGGTGCAAGTCTTCCAGGGGTGCACCTACATCCCCTGGGCATGCTAAACAGCATAATGTGACCCGAGGGTACCCAACCCTCCCTCGGGGCTACCAACCGTCACCACAGTAGAATTTAGTATTTTATTCTTATTTACATTTTTTTTACATTTCGGTTGAGATACATTATGTCTTTCAGGAATGTGTGCACTGTAAGTGTCCCTGTTTCATCCGGGCCTGCGGCCCATAATCACACATTATCACCAAGGCATATTACATATTATTTTTCATAGCAGTGTTTCATATAGAAATTTAGACATGTGAGATCAATCAGGCATACAATTCCAATCATCGCATGTTGCAAACAAGGCAAGTAAACAAACAAACCACACCAACACGCATTCACAAGACATATATAAAAAGACTTGTAATGTCACCTCAAAAATGTAGGTTATGACTTCTCCCCGATCCGAGTCTACAGCTTCCGAGGTATCTCCCGTGCCTGAATACCGGCACATAATATAATCACCAAACCAATTTTAGGAATAAAAACGTATATGTATGCTAAGGTACGCTCTTATCGAGTAACTCCCGTCCCTAACTAACAAATTGTAAGATTTCCGGGCCTAAGCCCAAAAGGTTATTTTCTTCTTCATAACTCCAACAATTAAGGATTTTAAGGTTCATCAGTTTAAGTAAATTAACAAATTCTCAAGCCTAAAGCCCACTAAATCCTTAATCACAAATTCCGGCCCGTGGGCCCACTTCCTTAAGTTCATATTTTACCGATTATGAAATTGGGCTTCGAGCCCGTTCTTAATGTACGTGAATTTTATTATCCGTGATTAGATCTTAAGTCTATCACTTTAAGTCCATTTGAACAACCTAGGCTTCAAATTGAATTTATTGGGCCTAGGCTTGGTTTTTCCTAAAACGTCCTAAAGTCGTTTTCAAGCCCAAGAGTTGATCGGCCTATGATCTATTCGTGTCAGTAAGTTCTCCTGGCCACACACTCTAATTCTTCGCTCTCGGTAAACCATAATTCACTAAATGTATAAATATAAATATAAATGTATTTCGTAAAATAAATTCCAAAATTTAAGTACGTAACATAACCGAGACAAATCATAAATAATTACCGACTAACACTTGTAAAAACGAGAATTTATCGTCCGCCGGCAGAACCCGAGTCTTCGCCGGAAATTTTCCCGAGCCCTCGCCGGAACAGTGCACCTTCGCCGGATTCCGGTCACCTCGCCGGAATTTCGCCGGAGCCAAAAAACGTACAAACAACCAACTGCCGGAAACAAAACATCCAAACAGTTTTCACCTCACAGATACCAATTACACCTCACAATACCTCTTAGATCCTAAAACGAATTACAAGGGGAATTACAGAATGAAGCTTACCCGGAATTCGAGTGCCCGGTGTTCAACACACCCAAAATCCCAGCCTGCAACCCCTCTGCCCGGAAGGGTCTCGCCACAAACGTTTCTACCGGCCACTGCCGTGCTCCAGAGCCGTGAATGGTAGCAACCCGGACCTGCACACACAGCCACCCGCGAACACGACCAGCACACACCAGACACGTCACCGTCCACCCCCCCCACACACACACACACAGCCACCGCCGGATTCTACCAACACCACCAGCAACACGACCAACACCATCCATCAATCAAACAAAACCCGATTAGGACAACCCCTCGCCTCGTCACCCAAAACAAACCAAGTAAAAAAAAAGAGGAGAGGAACAAACGGCACCAGCTTACCCAGGGATGCAAACGGCGGCAACTGCTCGTCGCGGCTGCGCCCTTGGATCCGCGTCGCGGCTGCGCCCAGGAAACCTCCCCACTCGCTCCGGTTGCAGGACAGCGAGACGATAGGTGGCGGCGGCGAACGAGCAAGAGAGGACGAGGTCGACGGGTGGTGGCGGTGACGAGAGTTGAGGAAGGGAAGAAAAGTGGGTGTCGGGTTTGCTCTGTAAAGAGAAAGGAGGGGACGGCGCCGGGTTTGGAGAAGAAAATAAATAAGAGAAAAGAGAAATGGGAGAGAAAGGAGAAGAAAAGTGGGGAACAAAGCCGTTGGGGCATGATTGGAGGAGGTAGTGGAAGACACCACCGTTGAGGGGGCGGCGGCAGAGTGGAGAAGTAACGGACAGAAGAAAAAGAAAAGTGGAGGAGAAAAGAGAGAAGGAAAAGAAGAAGAAGGAAAGGAAGGGGAGGTAGCCTGGCTTGACCTAGCCGGCCGAACGATCTGTCGTTTGGCCAGGCTCGGTCAACGTCAGGTTGACCCCTCTATAAGTTTTTTTTTTTTTTTAAGAAAACCAAAACGACGTAGTTTAAACCGAAACTACGAAAAACGTCGTGTTTCGTCCCGAAACGCGTTTTAGGTCCGACAAAGCTCAAATGCGACATATTACCGCTTAAAATTAATGAATCCGAAGGAAAAATAAATTAATTTTATTTCCTTTACCGAAATCCGGAATTTCCTTTATAAATCAATAAACGAAAAACCGGGGCGTTACACATGAGGTGGCACCAGGTTGGCAAGTGTGGCAAGTAGGTGCTTAGTCACCTACTTACCATCACTTAAGGGGTGAAACCAGGCACCTCTCACTCATTCTGATCAGAACCAAATCGTGATAGGTGTGAGAGAGAAAGAGAAAGAGAGAAAAGAGGGGAAAGGAGGAGAGGTGAGCCTAGGGGTTCTGCTCTCGGCCAGACAGACCCCTGGACACTAAAATGAGGATTTCGGCCAAACAAACTTTTGTAATTGAGTGAAACCAAAGTCAAAAGTTAGATAACTTCCATAGCATTAAATGGGAACCGGTTTGGTGGATTTTGGAGCTAAACTGAGAGAGTTATGCGCTCTCCAAGTTTACTATTCTGCAACAGACCTGCTGCATGAATCCGAGTTGGTGTAGGAGCCATATCTGGAGCTAGAGAGCTTGGAATTGAGTGTTCTCAGTGGCTATGGAACGATAAGAGGCAGGGTTACAGCTTTGATGTTGATGCCCAAGGTCGGTTATGCCTATAGATGCGTGGTTAACCTCGGCGAAGTTTCTATTGGTGCAGGGCAGATCCTACCGAGTTGCTGTAAGGATGATTTGTGTGAATGAATTGTGGTTTATATTATATGTTGCTATGCTTTTATTGTGATGTATATTTATGTTTGTGTTATAGGGCAGTATGAACTCTAGATGCCCAAGGGTTCCAAAGTGAAGAAACGAATGGCCTTGATGTGCCTAATGGTTTGGTAAGTGGGGTTGCATGCTTATGATGGTTAATAGTGCTCATTTGTTGGTTGATGACCCAATGTGCTCAGTGGTGGCACCAATGGTGCAATATTGTGGTTATGCCTTGGCTTATAAGACGAGCCCAGTAGTCGGGCTATGCATTTCTTGCATATCATGTGCATCATGGTATTTACATAAGAATGTGGTTATTGATGAGGATTGAGGGGCCATGCAGTACCACATGGCTACTTGGTCAATATGAGATGATGGTGGCGTTGTGCTAGGCACCGTGTGTGGTTGTGGTAGCCAATCGGTTATGCCTCGTACGTGGGGCTGAGGGCTAAGGAGTAACATTGTTGGCAAGGCTACCGGACCATGCAGGTAGGCTTAGTACAACTTCACAATAGCTTACCCGTGGGCTGATCACGGTGGCATGTGGGGAGTGCGTTTGGATGTTATTTTCCACTTGTGTTGGTATCATTACTATTGCTTGTATGCCACTCTACTTACTGAGTTTTATACTCACCCCCCATTTCCTCTCCTTGTCTTACAGGTGCGAGTTTGAGAGTACGAGAAGTAGGTCGATGGGTATAGCCGAGTCGGTTACTTATGTTATTGTGTATTTTTATATAAGGAGGTTATGTCTTTGTATAATACAAGTTAGTGCCCCTTTGTAGCAAGAGTCTTATACCATTGGTGATGTTGTGTTTATAAATGAGTCTTGACTTTCTTTTTTAGTACCTTTGCTGCCTTTGCACTTGTTGCTGGTATGCTTCCATTAATGCTGCGCATATGAGGTTAGTAACCCGCGAGGCAGAGGCAGCGAGCTTCTAGCTGAGTTGGCAAAAGGCCTTTGGGTGCCTTGTGGCACATGGTGGGTGCGCAAGGTACCTGGCCGGTCGCGCTTAGCGGGGGCGTGATAGGACGTCTTCCTTCCTTTCATTTCAAATTCTTTCTTCATGAATTTGTGGAATTTATGGATGACAAGTCTGAGTTCTTGATCGTCATTCCTAGAGTCCAATTCAGTGAGCTCTTGCGTCTTGGAGGTGGAAGCTTTGAGAGCTATGTCCTTCTTCTTCGATTCCTGCAAAGAGGGTTTAAAAATAGTAGTTTCATAGGTTAGAAGGTTACCTCGAAGACCGTCAATGGTTGTGTTCGATGTCCCGATATTTTCATAAATTCCGTCGGCTTTAGAGCGCCATTCGGGAGTGAGGCATCTAAGGACTTTTTTGACCAAGTCCTTGTCGGAGTATACCTTCTTAAGAGCATGAAGGTTGTTTACTATTTTGGAGAATCGATCGAACATCTCCTCAATCCTCTCATTCTCCTTCATGCGAAAGAGTTCGTATTCTGCAGTTAGGGAGTCGATTTTGGCCTCTCGAACTTGATCGGTTCCTTCGTAGGTGATCTCCAGCTTATCCCACATTTCTTTTGCGGTTGTGCAACAAGAGATTTTCCGATAATCATCGGGGTTGACTGCACAATATAGCATGTTGATTGATTTGGCGTTGTTTTCAACCATCGTAATGTCTGCAGCGTCATACTCCGCCTCCGTCTTTGTCACTGTGGTGTCACCAAAATTCTTCGTCGGAATTTGCTCTTCGATCTTCATGATTTGCCAAAGAGCATAGTTGTTGGCTTGGAGGAAGATTCTCATCCTCTCTTTCCAGTAGCTGTAGTTGGTGCCATCAAAGAGCGGTGGACGAGTGGTTGATTGTCCTTCGAAGAGTCCTGCATAATTACTTGAAGAAGCCATGGAAAGTTTCTCTCAAACGGTTAAGTCTTTCAGAGAGTTAGGCTCCGCTACCAATTGTTAGAATAGGTGCCCTACGCTAGAGGGGGGTGAATAGCGTTTTTCGGACAAATTCAAAAACTTGCAGGAAATAAATGCGGAATTGAAAGAATAAGGGCACACCAAAATTTATACTGGTTCACACACACAACTTGTGTGGCTAATCCAGTCCTCCGAGAGACTCTCTCGAAGATTTAACTATCTAGGTTAAGCTTCCGGGTGCTTAACAAACCGTATACAAAACTAGAGCTTGAGTCACATGAAACTCTACTTACTGGCTTGAAGATACCTCACTTCAAGACTTCTCTCAAGGAAAGAAGACACTCTTCCTATGAGTTGCTACAAGGGAACAATCCTCCCTTAAGGTGTATGACAACACTTAAAATCATTCAAACAAAAACTCTCTTAAAGAGTGGATATGAGCAACAAGTAAAGCTCTATAAAGGCAACTCTCAATCCTCAAGGATATTGGCTCATAAAAATTGCAATGTATGTATGACAATGAATGCTTAAAATGTAGAGAGTTGATTGATTATAAATAGAGATGTAAATCCTCTATTTATATGTCTCAAAACATGTATGACCGTTGTGGAATCAATCCAAAACACCTTTAGACAAGATAACATGGAATGCTAAAAGAGGTGTCTGCTCAAAACGGCACAACATCGATGTTTAAACTTAGAACATCGATGTTTAAACTTAGAAAATCGATGTTTGGCCAGTAAATTTGAATTATTGGACCAACGGTCATGAGAACATCGATGTTTACCAAGGGAACATCGATGTTTTGCCAGTAAATATGAATTATTGAGTCCAACGGTCACGAGAACATCGATGTTTACTCACTGAACATCGATGTCCAATTGATTTGGCAAAATCATTTTAAAGCTGATGATCATGGGAACATCGATGTTCTTTTGGTTCGGCAAAGTCATTTTAAAGCTGATCATCATGGGAACATCGATGTTTACTTAGAGAACATCGATGTTCATTTGGTTCGGCGAAAATAATTTAAAGACATCAATTGATGAAACATCGATGTCTCAAATTTAGACATCGATGTTTTGTTGTTGCAAAACATTTTTCGAGTGCAACGGTCATGAGAACATCGATGTTTGGGATGCCAACGTCGATGTTCGGAGCCACTGCCTGTTTTTGGAAAATTGTTTGAAGGCAGGAACATCGATGTCTAAAATCAGAACATCGATGTTCATAGCTCAAAAAGCATTTTGATGATTGAAAGAATACTATTGAATGCATGAGTAAAATTGATTTTGTTTTGAGCCAATGTCTTAGAAGAATTAAGTGTTTAACCTTTGTACAATTTGAGTTCCTAAGTCTTCTTGCTTGTTACTTCAATGCTTGTGTTCTTTGCCCTTTGATTGATTTCTTTTTGCTCCAAGAGTTATCATCAATTGAGTCATGATTGGTTTGTCAATATCAAAACCCTGAAATGAGATAAGGAGGCATGAGTTCTAACAGATATTGCATAGAGTATTTTGATTTATAGATAGTGGTGTTGTCGGGTTCTAGTTGACTTCTAGCAAAGGAGTAACGGGGTGCGGGTTTTGATGGTTTCAGGGGCAGTGAGGTTTCATGGTTAGACTCGAAGGGCTTCCTGCTTCATCAAGAATTCTGAATATGTGGACACTGAGGAAAATTGGCAAAACCAAGCCTTTAGAATGATAAATTAATTAAATACAGTTTAATTTAAGTTTTGCAATTATTGTGTATTATTATTATAAATATTAGGTAATTAAACTATTTTTTTAATAAAAATATTATTTTTCTAGCTCCATTAAATTTTAAAAAAGAAAAATTGGAAGTATGACGTGATTAAGATTATAAAATAAATACCATTCTGTAAAAAAAAAAGATAAATACCGTTTAAAATTTTTTGAGAAAATTACTAAGAGATTTGGGAATAAAATAGGATCCACTTGTATGTCAATCTTTTATCTATTTATAATTTATCATGGTTAATAAAATTATTTTATAATTTAAATGTGGCAGGCTTTTTTTTTTAAAAAAAACTTGGTTATGGATTATAATTGTTGTCAATTAGAACTGTGTACTTTTTTATTTAACTTAGCAGGTTAAAAAAATTTTGATTTAAGGTTTATAATTGATACATGAGGGGATGTTTCGGGTCATTTAATTCTTTGGTTGAACCTCTTCATTCGGGTGAGAACCGGGTGGGTAGCCGTTGGGATTAGGGATGGCAAAAATCCTCAATGTCCCGGGGATTCCTCGCCGTGGGGATGGGGATGGGGATGGGGACGATTATTGACCCGTGGGGACGGGGATGGGGAGGATTTTCAACTCGAGACTAATTTGGGGATGGGGATGGGGATCATAGCACCCGCCCCGCGAGGATCCGCAAATATATAAAATGATCATTTTACCCCACTAGTTAATACTCCATACAGGATTTTTAGTCATTTTGTTCAAATACAAAACAAAAAAGATAAAGGAATATGTAGTGTTAGATAGTAATATATAATTTGTATTTACATTATGCATTTTGTAATAGCTTGGAACTAAAGTTTAACCTTTCTTGTAAATATTTAAACATGAACAATTTGAGTCGCGGGGATCAGCGGGGAGTGCGGGGAGCGGGGATGGGGATAAAATTCTCCCCGCCGCGGGGAATGGGGATGGGGATGGGGATATTTTTAGGTTGCGGGGATGGGGCAGGGATTCCTCCACCTGCACAATCCCCGCCCCGCTACCATCCCTAGTTGGGATAGTGGGTTTGGACCCACCCTTGCCATGTGGACGACAAAACGACGCCGTATTGTTGTAATACGACGTCGTATTGTTGTAATACGACGTCGTTTTGAGCGGCGGGCAGTAGGTCAAAAAAGGACAGAATCCATGTCAGCACATGCCCAGCCCGAGGCCGGTGACTGAGCTGCCCACGAAAATTCCAAGTACATAAATGTCTCGGCTAAAAATTTGGGTACATGATTGTCTCAAACCATAAAATATGGGTACCATCCGTACCAAAAACCCGTCACTGTATAGCCCACACCACAAAGCATGCAAAAACGAGTAGTTCTACTACTTTTTTATCCTCATTTCTTTTTATTTTTAAGGAAAAAACGATACAGAATCGATACGATTAGGTGCTTTTAATCAATTGGTTAAACAATTTAGACATCATAGAAAGATTGGTTACCTTGTCCAAGACAAGATAAAGGCCACATTTATAGCATTGGCAATGGCAGCCATCAATTGGATTAAACTAACAGTGCGTTTGGTATCAATTCTAAATAGGAAATGAATTCAATTCCTATAGATATTTTTCTCCATCTATACATATTAGTAGTTATAAGATCAAAATGAAATATTATGATAAGGGTTTTTCTATCTTGTACTCTAGGGCACATGATAAGTCACTATGAAAGGAAACAAAATTTCATAATTAATGATCATTATTTTTAGTGACTGAAATAATCCTTTCATAAAGGTGATTTATCTAAAGTAATTAAATTCATTTCCAATTTGGATTTGATACAAAACAAGGGGTAAGAGATTATACAAAATGTGTTAAACAAGACGTAAAACAAAAGGTGATTTGCCAACTTACCCGTTTTAGTTTTAAAATCAAAACTACTCGGTGCTAAGAAAATTTCCTTTTATTTTTTTAGTAATGAAGCCATGACAAAAACTCGGATTACATCTCTTGGTAGAGAAAAAAGAAAAAGGAAAAGAAAATGAGGCAATAGGACTCGTATATGGTATGACAAATCAATTGAGTCAAATGAACGGCAAAGCAAACACAATTTTGTAACTTGGAAGGCCTCTAATGATTTTGATATGTCCAAATCACAAAAAGAGAGCCAAATAAAGCCAATATCCTTTGCAACAAAAGAATCAGAAAATATAATAAAACAAAAGACAAAACATGGACCCATCAAAAAGAGAGCATCCCATGCCAGATGTCTGTATTACAATCAAAACTCAAAACCAAACCAAGCGAAAATCATAAGATCCCATTAGTTGCCCATTTGGGCGTGTAAATGTAATTATCCAGAAAAGCAAAACCCTAACACTCCGTTTGATATATTGGAATTGAATTCAATTCCAAGAATTGAAATTAATTTCTTAGTTTGGTATAATTCTACTTCACTTAAAATAAGAATTGAATTTTATTTTTTATTTTTGGAGCAATATTTTGATAATATTTCAAATCCAAGCAAAACCTATCGGATTTGGAATTCAATTCTATTAGATAAGTATTGGTATGTCTAAATGACAAAAATAACTCTATACTCTTATTTTAATTTTTTTTAGCAAAAGGACAACTTATTTAATTTGAGCAATTCAATTGATAATTTGATTTATACCAAACATTGAAATTGAACTCAATTCCTCATTATTAAAAAATATACCAAGCATGAGAATTGATTTCATAATGAATTCAAATTCTAAATTTTTAATAATTTGAATTCAATTCCAATTCCAAATTGATACCCAACGGAAACAAAACCAAAAAAATGAAAAACTCCATTCCCCTAAATTCCCGCAACGGAAATCTG
The DNA here is from genome assembly GCA_028386065.3 of Turnera subulata. Lineage (NCBI taxonomy): Eukaryota > Viridiplantae > Streptophyta > Magnoliopsida > Malpighiales > Passifloraceae > Turnera > Turnera subulata. Next base: position 46,187 of record JAKUCV010001215.1, on the reverse strand, counting down.
TGAAACGGTGTCGTAAGAAGGAGAAAGAGGGCCAAACTGGCGGAGTTTTGAGCGCGGTTAAAAAGTTTGACGATAAAAGTTAAAAATCAGTTGGTACGGATACTAACGAAATCGTCGGTGGAGGTTAACCACAGCCAATCAGCAAGGAAGGAGCTAGTATTATTTTAGCAGTTTAGAGAGAGAGAGAGGTTTGATTTTTGAAGAGAGAAAAACTCGCTTTGTATCTGAAGCCATTCAATCCAAAGAGCCTTAATTTCAGCGAGAGCAGAAGAAGAAGAAGAAGAAGAAGAAGAAAGGAGGGATAAATAGAAGAGATAAAGACCAAAGGAAGGAACTTCAAGGGGATAGAGGGATAAAGGTGTGTGGTCTTGAGAGACACGCAGCGACAAAGAGAGAGAAGAGCCGTGGCCATGGCAGCAGGGCCAAACGACTCCGTTTCTATTGATATGGAGAAGATCTATCTCAGTGGAAAGGTACGCACCTCCCTCCGGATGGTGTTTCCTTGTTGGGTTTTTGGCTCATTTCAGTCTTTGGATTGGATTTTGTTGCTCACTTTGCTTTGCTCCTCAGGATTCGATAATTGAACTCACTGTCACACCAGTAAACACTATCGTTTTCTCTGCCTGCTCTCTGTTCTTTGTGGCTTTAATAGTTCTTTGTTTGGAAAAGAAAATGAAGCAGAAGAAAATGGTATTTGCTTTTGTTTCCCGTGTTGAAAGTACTAGTTTATATCTTTTTATGTTACTACTGATGATATTCCGTTTATCGTTTATGTTGACCGATTTCGTCTGGGCTTTTCTGGTTCTTTTGAATTGTGTGTTTCTGTTAATCATGCAATCTTTGGTGATTCTCTTTTGTTGGTCTTATCGATAATAAGAGCATCTGATTCTTTGTCTTTCCGTTTTCGGGTTGAATATTCCTTTCTTGGGTCAATACTGAATTTCTTACTTGGGTTGTATCCAATCATTCATCCATTCCGTTGTTTCTGTTCATCGGAGAAATCTCTGCTACGCTTTGTTTTGTCTTTTTTTTTTTTCCTTTTGATATATTAAATTATCCAGCTGGTACTATTACTTTGTCCTTGTTCTCTAATCATTTTTAAAATCAATGCCTTCTTTTTAATGCAAGGCTATGCCATCCCTTCTTCTGTGAACTGTCATGGCGCTTTTAAGGATACAATGATTGGAATGAGGAACCAGTTACTTGGTTTCATCTTCCTTTCTTTGAAGTTTTGTTAATGTCATGGAGCGAGTAGGGTTTAGTGCACTTGAGAAGCTTTTCTTGTAAGGAATAAATTTGTCTAGATAAAGCTTGTGTTGCTTTCACTGAACTGAAACACAGTGGATGAAACAAATTTTGGTATTATTAGCGGAGTGCACTTACTCTTTCTCTACTACAAGCTGTTAGAAATTATTATGGTGATAATACTTTAGCGTAATGATTTTCTCCGATAAGTATTAAATGCTATCATCTGTTCGTGACATGCCTGGGTGTATACTCTTTTCCAGGAATATCATGTAAGAACTGGCCGTGGTTCTGTATCAGTCATAGTCTGTGGAGACCAAGACAAACCTGCGTTAATTACCTACCCTGATCTAGCTCTGAATCGTGAGTACATGGATATGCATCTCATATTTCTCTTTTATAAGAATATTGTTCCTCAATTAGCACACCATTGCGTCTGCGTGTATAAAATTTCATGTCACTGATCATCTGTATCTGTTAAATCAGATTTCTCCTGTTTCCAAGGACTGTTCTGTTGGCCTGAAGCAGCTTCTTTGCTGGTAGATAACTTCTGCATCTACCACATTAGTCCGCCTGGTCATGAGGTCAGTAAATTAGTTGACTTAAACATACATGCATAATTTATCTGCTGTTCTTTTTCTATTTAATTAATTTTCGAACAACAAAGTATTCACACAATCTCTTTTCTGGCACTTTCATAAGAGTTGTTGCAGTTAGGAGCTGCTCCAATTTGTCACGATGATCCTGTGCTTTCTGTTGATGACTTGGCAGATCAAATCCTCGAGGTTCTCAACTGTTTTCGGTACGTTTAAGACAATTATAGTGCTTTTTTTCCCATTTTTAGTATTCAGAGCTATCTGTAAGTTGGTTTTCGGAATTTAAAGAAATGAAAATCACTGTCGTTCTTCTATTGGTATCCTTTACAGTAAAGATGTATGCAAGAAAATATATGCATTGAATGTCTCTGGCTGACATTTTATCGATGGCCCTGACTCAGCTTCTCTTGTATCCAAATTTCTTTTTCAGGCTTGGTGCAGTAATGTGCATGGGGGTGACGGCTGGTGCTTACATCCTTACCCTATTTTGCGTATGTCCTCAAATGTTGTGAATACAATTTTCTAACTGAATTTAACCTTTTTGTACTAACGAATAATTTTTTTGACGACAGATGAAATATAGAGAGCGCGTTCTTGGTTTGATACTTGTATCCCCTATGTGCAAGGCACCTTCCTGGACTGAATGGCTATATAACAAGGTCTTATTTGCAAATCCTGCTGTAAGTATGTACCATTTAAATTCATTTTTTTTTTCTTTGGGACTAAGATCATTTACCTTCTTCAGGTAATGTCAAATTTGTTATACTACTATGGCATGTGTGGGTTGCTCAAGGAGTTTTTGCTTCAGAGGTACTTCAGCAAGGTATAGAAATGCTTCCTTTCTTTCTCCAGTTCTTGTTGCTCTGTCCGCTACGACTGAAGATTCTTATTGTTCTTAACAGGAAGTTCGTGGTAATGTAGAAACTCCGGAGTCAGATACAGTTCGAGCATGCAGAAAAGTTAGTGCTTGATTTCCTTTTTTCCTCTGTATCTTCTCCTTGAGTTGCGTCCTATTTTCAATTTGACCTTTTTTTTTTGTTTCTTTTTAACAAATTTTCATTTCAAGTAGTGGTTTAGGAAAGGTAGTGTTTGGATTTAATTTTTGATGCCCTTTTCTTTCTTCAGTTGCTTGATGAGAGGCAGAGCATCAACGTTTTGCGGTTTCTTGAAGCAATTAATCGGTATGAGTTTACTTCCCGGTCATTTATGGCTCTTCTTCAATCTGGATCGGAATTTTTTGTATTGTACTCCGATTTTTGTACTTGTTTGAAGTTCTTGTGACCTTGTTCTGCAAATATGCAGGAGACCGGACATCACTAGTGGGCTGAAGAGCCTAAGGTGCCGCACTCTTGTATTTGTAGGAGATAGCTCACCGTTCCATTCCGAGGCTCTTCACATGACCTCAAAATTGGATAGAAGATTTTGTGCCTTGGTAGAGGTTAGTGTCGTCTACTCTTTTAATTCACTCTTATATTCAATCTCGGGGCTCTCTCTTTGTCTGTATCTTCTCACTTAAAAAAGAAAAAAAGAAGATGATGCTTTTCTTGGGTTAATAATTCCTTTGTGTATGCTGCATTTGCAGGTGCAGGCTTGTGGGTCAGTGGTAACAGAAGAACATCCATATGCAATGTTGATCCCAATGGAGTATTTCTTCATGGGGTATGGCTTGTACAGGCTATGTTACCTTAATGATAATCCAAGGAGTCCGCTCAGCCCTTCTTGCATCGCCCCGGAGCTTCTCTCTCCAGAAAGCATGGGTTTGAAGTTGAAACCGATAAAGACCCGCGTTAATCTTTGATGTTGTCATCTTAGGCAGGAGAGGAGACAGTGCTAGAAATCAATTAAGCGACCCTTCTTTTTTAAAATTAAAAGATTTCTTTAATTTTTTTTTCTTTCTTGGTTGGTTAAGAAGAGGGTTGTGTAGGATGGGTTGGATGGGGGTAAAGTAGATAGTTAAATGATATAGGGGAGGGGTACACCTTTGTTCATTCTTTTGTAGTCAGTCATAAAGGAGTCATTCATTGAACCATCTGTAAATTCAGTAGAGGCATATTTAGTTATGCTGACGATCACTTAATAATAGAGACAAACTCTTCTCAGTCATTTCTATTTGATTTTGCTTTTCCTTGTCATAAATAGAGAGACAAGCTATTTCAATCATCATCATATTTCTGTAGTACTTCACCATGTCATAGGCTCTCTGTCTTTTTAAACATTTTGGGCAATGTAATTCCTCACTTGTGCGGTGATTACTTTTATGTTAACTTCATGTTTCTACCTGGATCACGGGATGAATTCTCTGATATTATCTCAAGGATCCTGTTTTGACTCTGTTATTTGAGACTTTGAGTACTGGATTTGCGCATTTGAGACTGGTATTTGCTAGTCCACGCTAAGTTTTCAAACAAGTGAAGGATTAAAAAATTAATAAAAATTTTTAAAAAATAATGTCAAAACTTTTAATTTCACGCACTATTAATCATTTCCATTAAAGAGAGAAAGAAAGAGAGGTAGCTTAAGTTGGATAGGATTTAGTAGTATATTCCGGATCATACATGCAATACTACCTGGCTTTGTGCTTAACGTGCAATAATCTGTTTTGTCATAGTTATTGGTAACTCTTGTTTAGCAATAAGTGCATAAGACATTAGCAAAAAAGTTCGCATAAGAGATGAAAGTTATGTCATTCTGAAAGCCAGGTTGAAAGACATATTTAATACTTCCCATGTCACAGAACTTTCACTGTAAGTTTGAAATAGACCGGGTGACTCTTGACAAAGTTTTCAAATGGCAGGTTGAAGGATTGGTGTTATTAACCGAAAGTTAGCATGTGGGCCCTTTGAATCTTGGCAACCCTGGGGAGTTCACAATGTTCGAACTTGCTGAGGTTTGTTGTCCTTTGCATTTATACATGTTTTCTTTAGATTGCTGGGTTCCTTCTGTTTCCTCTTTTCTTTTCCATGATTAAGCCGAGGCGCTAGTACCAGTCTTGTGCCATTAATTTGTCTATCTACATGTGAAAAGAGGGAGGCAAGCTTTAAAATAATATGAACGTTTTCTGTTTAACATGAAGGTTGTCAAAGAGACAATTGATCCAAGTGCATCAATAGAGTTTAGACCAAACACTGCCGATGATCCACATAAGAGGAAACCTGATATCAGCAAAGCGAAAGAACTCCTGAACTGGAAGCCCAAGATTCCTTTGAGGGAAGGATTGCCATTGATGGTGTGTGACTTCCGGAATCGCATTAAATGGTGATGAAGGGAAAGGACTTTGAACAAGATTACAGTGAAACTGGTATGTATAGTCTGAAGAGCAAAATATGTATCTTGATTCAATTTGTTGTCGAATCCATTAACATATCTTGCCGGAAATTTTTAGCAGTATGCCACTTCAAAACGAAGATCATCTGTAATCCACTGCCTCTGTAGGTTCTGTGCTTGTCAGCACAAGCCTGACATTCTTTTTGGTTCTCTTACAGCAATTTATTCCTTTCCCTCTAAAATAATGTATTCTTAGTGATGGAAGGTTGTATTAAGTTGTTAATTTTGGTGTGTTGTGGAAATGGATAGTTTAGTTTGAAAAGGTACCTTGTCATAAGTGACTCCTACGTGCCACACTTTTATGTAGCAAGCTGCTGAAGTTTGTGGTAATTCAGGTCAAAATAGCAGCATTTGACGTGATTATTAATTTTTTCTGTAGAACAAGGAAGTTACATACACTGGCTATGTGTCTATTTTTGAAGCTAATGTGATCTGTAGTGCGCTTACAGCAAAACATGTACGGATTTCGTGTTTGACCTTGACATGCAAGGGGAAGCCAGTATGAACAAGTTGATGCTGGTATGAGTTTTTGTAATAAAGCTAACATCTGATTATGTCTTGTAGAAGTGATTTGTGGGATCAGATGAGGAGATTAATGTCATTACTAGATCTCGGAGGGTAGCAAAAAAGACCCCTTCGACTTGACAAACCTGAAGAGACGGTGGAGCCTGAAGAGGATATGGTGGTGAAGCAATTGAAGAAGACTCAAGCTAACATCTCGATTTGGGGTTTGCTAATATCTTCTCGCCCACATCGAGAAAGGGTGCTTAAGACCTTGAGCAAGGACCATGTTCCTATTGATACTGCACCAGAGGTGTTGGCCAATATGATAACTTCTGTAGAAACCGACAACCAAATCCCTTTCTCTGACAAGGATTTGAGCCCACATAAGTATACACACGTTCAAGTATTGTACATAACAATTCAAGCGAAGGGGAACCAAATACCCTTAGTATTAATTGATAATGGGTCTGCTTTAAACGTTTGTTCCCGGAAGGTTACAAGCTTGTTGGGATTCGGGGCTACAGATTTCGTACCCTCTGGAACGAAAGTTAGGGCCTATGACAATGCTAGAAGAGAGGTGTTGGGGATAGTGAAATTAGAGATAGTTGTTGGGCCTACTCCATTCACGGTGGAATTCCAAGTGCTAGATATCCCATCCAGTTTCAACTTGCTTCTCAGAAGGCCATGGTTGCACCAAGCCTAGGCAGTGGCTTCAACTTTGCATCAAATGCTTCGGTTCTCATAACAAGGAGGTGTTGTTACAGTCAAAGGAGAGATGTTCTGGAAGTGCATTAAGCCTGCATTCGAGATTGAAGGCGATGAAGAAGTTTCCTTGTCTGATTTCATCTTCGAATTAGTCTGCACTATAGCAACAGAAGAGCTGACTCGCCTGCCTCCGTATTACAAACCCTTCGGCAGCACAACAATTATGGGGATCATGGAAAAGATTAAGTGCTTTCCAATCATGGGATTGGGGAAGAAACAACAAGGGGCACTAGAAGTTCCTCACCTCCCGAGTATTGTACCACCCTTTGGGTACGCGCCAACACCAACGGAATTGGAGAAACAGAGGGAGAAGGGTCGTGCACGGGTAATAGCACGGAAGAAGAAGCTAGAATGGGACTTCACCATAACCCCATATTTCAAGACTTTGAATGGCTACTTCATAAAAGAGGGAGAAGATTTTCCTTTTTATGGTTTCCCTGAGCCCTGGGTTTATTGCATTACGAAGACCAGGCAGCCAGATTTTGAGCAATTCTTTGATTACTATCTAGAAGATATAGAAGGGATAAAGGATAAAGAAGGCGAAGGAGATGAGGACTTTGGTTGTGAGTGCCTGTTTGAGACTCTAGAGGAAGAGAGGATCGTTTGGAAAAATGTCTAAGGAGTTGATGTAAGCCACATTGAGTGCCAAACTAAAGCTCGAGTCTAGCTTATCGTAGAGAATAACTGGTGGGTAAGTCATTGTTCTATTACCTTTTTTCTTTTCTAATAAATAAGGCACTCTTTCCATTATGTTGATCTTGGTGGTACATTTTTGCATGCATGGTATGTGTGAGTATAATGTAGTGAATGAACTCCCTAAAATCTATGAAAATTGATCTAAGAACCCATCGATAAAATTGACAAAACTCCAAAGTCAGGGTTCAACTCAATGAAAGCACCAAATCTCGAAGAGCATGCCCAACCATGAAGTCGTACAACCAAAAGCAGATCCAGAAGATATCCAATTCAAAGATAACATGTGTAAGCGGCATGGTGAAATTAGCCTCCCGAGTAGATACCAAAAGAATTCAATGGAGGCCAATAACCCTATGACGTGCGCAAAGGTGAAAGGTTGCAAGAGGTATGACTTGTACAAAATCAACTCATGATCCTGAGGGCAAAGTCAAAAAAGGGTGGAGTCGGATCAAGGAATCCCACCAAGGGTCATGATGAAGATCAAAAGAGAGGAGTTTTGAGAATTTTTTTTATAAAAAAGGAAGAAAAAAAAACGAGCCATGGATACGTAGGAAACCACTCTCGAATGGAAGGGAAAGAAACTGTGAAGCCACGAATCGTGTAGTTTGTCGGGTCAACTTTCGGGCATTCGATGAGGTGCTCACACAGCTACACCTACATGAAGACAAAATTAGAATAACGAGATATGATAGCGAGAAAAGTGTTAGACTAAATAAAATACCTAAAGAAGGAGAGCAGAACCAGTCATGGGGGCAGTAGGGTTGTCCGGCAGAGTGTCCAGACAATTAAGAGTTTCACCCAAGATCACAAGAATGAAACTCTTCTCATCAAACAGTCTGGCCACCAATGCACCAATGTGAAGAGGACATGTGCCATGAGAGCCCACCAATAGAAACTCGTGTGTCATCACAAGGGCAAGAGCATGATTGCTTTTTTTCCTCCACTCGAGATTATCCTCCCAAGGATGCCGTTCCGAGATACCGAGAAAATATTGATCAATGAGTTTGGACAACTCCATGTGGTTATTTTGGTTCAAAAAGAAACCAATTTGCCCTTCAATCAGGAAGAGAAACTCATTGACTTCCTTTATGACAGAATTAACAAGAGAAACCATAGCCACATCCTTTATGACCTTGGCATTCAAGAAGGTGGTGACCACATCAACAGTCGGATAAAGCTCCATCATATCCTGACCAAAGCGAAACACGTGACGACTCTTGTCCAAAAATTTAGTAACAGGACGAAGTAGGCCTTAGCAGGTACAACCCCAATATCTTGAAATCAAGACGGCACGCTTGGGGGATGCTTGTCATCCATTCGAGCACTTTAGTATGGAAATTCTCGCTCATGATTGCCTTAGATGTGTTTAGAACATGCTTAGATGAGTTGTGAGGGCCTCTGGGTGCTCAATGGTCTATTTATAATGATTTAGAGTCGGTGGAATTTTGGAAAACCTTAAAGCCCAAGTCCAATCCCCAGAAGGAAACATCCAGCAAAGCATGGCCGCCAAGCCCGGGCGGTCAATTTGCAAAGACCGCCGTGCCCAGCAGCCATCCTTAGAAGACCGCCAGGTGCCGCTGGCCATGTAATCGGCCGACAGCCTCCACCGATCCTAAAACAATGGAAAAAAGGAGAAAAAGAAGTAAACGAGAGGAAAAATGGAGGAAAAGAAAAGGAAAAAGAAAAGCGAGGATAAACACACCCGTTGACCAAGTCAAATTTTTTGTTGAGCGAAGAGGCACCTATGAACTTTGCTTGAATTTACGACAACAAAACCTGTTTGCTTGAATAATGATATGCACGTGGGGCCCACCAGGTCCCGAAACTTTAATGGAGAATACACAAGGGACATGATACCCCATTTGGGCACCAATTTTCCTAGGGGCATGCTGGGCACATTTTGTTGACTTCAGTTTGAGAAAAGGGTTTGATTACCCTCACTGTGCACTACATTTGATACTAGTGGGAACGAGTGCCCAAGATGACTCATAACTGGGGGCATGCTACCCCTATTCTCAAACCAATAACTGGACATGCTGGGGGCATTATGTCCCAACTTGATAGACAAAAATCAATGGGCATGATGTGCCCGCATTTAGACAAGGGGCACAACGTGTCCCGATTTTCAACCCAGTAGATAACGTTTGATGTAAGGGCATGAGATGCCCAAGGCCTAGAAAGATCGGCTCCGAGACCTATTCCCGCCTAGAAAGATCGACTCCGGGACCAATTCCTGTCTAGAAAGCTCGGCTCCGGGACCTATTCTTGCCTAGAAAGATCAGCTCCGGGACCTATTCCCGCCTAGAATGATCAGCTCCGGGCCTATTCTTGCCTCGAAGGATCGGCTCGGGGACCTATTCCCGCCTAGATAGCTCAACTCCTGGACCTATTCCCGTCAAATAAAACTGAGGAAGATTCCTCAAAACACTTGGGATGAGATGATTCCCACACCTCGAAGCATGAGATGCTCCAACCCGTGGTACACATATAACATCATCATGGATAGCAACATACCCCAAATTTGGTTGTTCTGTCTAGCGTTTTTTCGTCCTTAGTTCCTGAGGGCTCAACAACGAGGGGCATCTGTGAACACCCAAATTTGGACCACTCATATCTTATTAATTTAGACCTTTGATATTTTTTAAACCCAAGGTTAATGAGATTATTTAATTCTGGGCTTGAAATATATTTAGAATTTGGATTAATAAATTATGACATTTTATTAATTTGGATTTTATTTGTGTTTTGACCTAATTTTATTGAAATGATTTTATTTTGGGCCAAATTACATTTAGAGTTTAATCTAATAAAATATGGACTCTCCAGGAGTAACTAGCCTATAAACATATTTACTTGTAGCCCAATTTTAGTTCTGATTTTCGTAGAAAATCATAATTAAATTATCCTTTTTATGGTAAATATGTTTTTGGTAAAAAAAAAAGTGCATAAAAAGTGGAATTTAAAGTGTGTTAATGATATGTGGCAAGTTTAGGAGGAGTAGTAATCAAGAAAAGAGTGTTTTCCGGTTTGACAAGAAGTTAATTACACGTTAAAATCAAGTCAGACCGGAATTAAAGGAAATCAGAGAGAAAAAGGCAAGAGCGGACCAAACCCGCAGGCCCGGGCGGTCTTCTTGGCATGACTGCCAGGGTCGGGCAGTGAAACACAGAAGACCGCCAGGCGTGGCGGCCATCACGACATGACCACCCGCCATGGCGGCCATGTTTCCCCTAGACGATTTTTTTTCCTGATTTTTGGCATTAATTAGATTCTACTAGGTTTTTTCCCAGATTTCTGGCTAGAATCTTGTTCATTAAGAGGTGCACGACCTCTGTACCCCCAGAACTCTATAAGTAGAGCCTCTCACATACATTCAAAGGGCCAAGAATTCACTTTACACACCCCCTTATAAGCTTGAGTACTTGGAGAAACTCTACTTCTCCAAGCCTAGAAATATGTTTAGAGGCAGACATTCTGGAGGATTGTGGTGGTGATTAGCAGCAAGAAGAGACAGCAAGGGCAGATTAAAAAGAGCCAAAGATAGAGCTTAGATGAAGCGCCCCGACCCGTACTTACCGTACACGGTAAACACGTGTCGGAACTATTCTTATTGATAGAAAGACAGTACATCGCAGTCAAAATACTACACGGTAAAATTCAGATACAACAAATGAACAAAGCAACATCTGTAACCCACACTCGGGGACTATTATTCATTCCACACTCAAAGCTCAACATAGCAGCACAATCCACAATATCAACATCATAAGCAATATAGGAAAGCAGCAACATATATGACACAGCAGCGGAAGACTTATATGCACATGTAGCGGAGGTATGGATCCGGAGTCAGGTGGAGAAGAAAGCAGCAGCCAACGTACATCGTACCTGAACTACGAAGCAACCAAACCTACGGGATGAAACCCCGCAGGCGAGCGGTGAGTCCGAAGTGCTCACCGACGAAGGATAAACAGAGATATATAATCAACCATAATACTTCCAAAGTAACACAGACATTCATAACACAAGAAACCAAGTCAAACAACACAACAGAAGATTCCTACCAAACATAACTGAGCCAAGACCAAAAGAATGCTTAATTATTTTTATTACCAATTTTATCTTCCGGGCCCCGTCACTGGACAAGCTAGGGTCGTACCTGGTTATTAACTAATTCTGAATGCCAGGCCAAATCACAATCCGGGATCAACATCCCAATACCAACAATCTGGGATCAACATCCCAATATCACAAATCCGGGATCAACATCCCAATAACAACATCATCCGGGATCAACATCTCCATCAACCAACCAAACCGGCCATGACACCACAGAACTAGTCTCTAACCATCTAGTCGTACCACTACTTTCCACGTGACAATTATATCATCATCTCAAATTCAATTCCAATTCCATTACTCTATCATCAATTACTCAACTTTTTATTATCTCAGATTAATTCTCAGGCTAAACCAGCCAACAATTTCATATCACTAATTACTCACAAAAACAACTCAATGGTTACTCGCAATACCACAATCTAACAACACATTCCAGCAACATCATGGCAAAATCCACAGCAATTAAATAGCAAACAATAATCTTCAACAATTTCCATAGCACTCATATAACAGCCAATAACCGATTCAGCAGTTCAATCAAACAACAAAATCAAACACAGTATTACAGGCACATATCTAAGGTTATCCATCCTCACCTTAGCCGATTATCAAGTTTGGAAATGCCCCACAGACTCCAAGTCCGGTTCCTCAGGTATCTGCTCGTTATCAACTCCTATATCAAACAAATAATATGCACGCATAAGTGATATGCAATGTCATGCTACTACTGTATATCGAAAATTAAATACGGACTCGTCTCGGTTACTCTCCCGGGTTATTTTCTATCATCATCATCATTCACCATTTATTTCCAGTGTCTAAAACAATACTATAGTTATATCTATACTCGGATACTATTCTAGTACAATACCTACTTTGTTAATACCTTTTCCATATCTATTTCTACAAGTATGTACTTTTCAAAATTATTAATTACTATTCTTTTTTTTCCATGATTATCTCCTCAATTTAATTACTTTACTATTATTCATCACATTTATGTTTTTTATTTTTTTTATTATTTTTTTTAAGAACACTAATTATTATTATTATTTTTTTCCAAAATTATATCTATTTTTATTTCCAGAATATTATCTCCCCAAAATTATTTTTTTTTCTTTTTTTTTAATAACTAGACTGGGCCAAACAGTGCCAGCCCAGACCTACTATTTAGACCCAACCCAGGCCCCAAATTGGAACCCAGGTGCAGGCCCATATAGGAGGCCCAGTCGACACATCAACCCAGGTCCAAATCACAATCCAAGCCCAACAGCCCACACAATTTTCCAAACCCACAATACACCGACCCACTAGCCCACGGATGCAACCCACGATCCGTCGGGTCATCACATCCGGGTCGACCTAGACCCGTTGCTCAACCGGGTCGTGCTCACCTATAATCCGGATCCATGCAGGTTCGGCGGTTTCGGAATCTGATGCACGAATTACCATTAATTAATTACCCAAGATTAATTTTAATGGTAAATGACTGTAAAATAAATTTTACGGTGACGGTAAAAACGTAAAAAAATTACCCGGGCTGTTACAGCCTACCCACCTTAAAAGAATTTCGTCCCTGAAATTCACTCCGGTGCTGCAAACAGGTGCGGATACTGAGAACGCATGTGCTCCTCAACTTCCCATGTAGACTCGTTCGTAGAGTGCTTGCTCCACTTAACCTTTACCATAGGAATGACTCGATTCCTCAACTGTCTGACCTCTCGGGCAAGAATCTGCTCCGACAATTCTGTATACATAAGATCCTCTGCAACCTCAACATCTGCTGTAGTAACCACATGAATCAGATCAGATCTGTACCTCCTCAACATGGAAACATGAAACACATCATGATTCCGGGACAACTCCTCGGGTAAAGACAATCTGTACGCCAAGGGTCCAATCCTTTCCACAATCTCATATGGTCCGATGTACTTGGGACTCAGCTTCCCTCTTTTCCCGAATCTGATAACACCTTTCCAAGGTGCAACTCGGAGGAAGACTTATTCTCCCACTTGGTACTCCATCTCTTGACGATGCTTATCAGCATAACTTTTCTGTCGGTCATGTGCTGCTTTCATACTCTGCTTAACTACCTAAATCTTGTCAACAGTCTGTTTAACCAAATCTGGTCCCACAATCAAACAAAGACCTTCTTCATCCCAACATACTGGACTTCGGCATTTCCTTTCGTAAAGAGCCTCAAACGGTGGCATGCCAATGCTGGAATGAAAACTGTTATTGTAGGCGAACTCTGCTAAAGACAAATACTGATCCCAACTCCCACTGAAATTAAGAGCACAAGCCCTTAACATGTCTTCCAGTGTCTAAATAGTCCTCTCTGACTGTCCATCGGTCTGAGGATGAAATGCAGTACTGAAACTCAGCTTTGTCCCCAAAGCTGCCTGCAGACTCTTCCAGAACCGTGATGTGAATCTCGGATCCTTGTCTGAGACTTTGGACTTAGGAATCCCATGCAGTCTCACAATCTCTGCGACATACTGTTTTGCCAACTTATCCATAGTATCTGTCTGTCAGATGGGGAGAAAATGAGCTGATTTTGTAAGTCGATCAACGATAACCCAGATGGCATCATGCTGTCTCCGGGTCAACGGTAATCCAACCACAAAATCCATAGTGATCATCTCCCACTTCCACTCTGGCATTGACAACGATCTCATCTTCCCTGCTGGAGCCTAATGCTCGGCTTTCACTTGCTGACAAGTGATACACTTGGCCACATACTCGGCTACATCTTTTTCATACGCGGCCACCAAAAATGACTCCTCAAATTCTGATACTTCTTGGTGCTCCCAAGGTGCATAGCATACGGCGTCATATGTCCTTCTTCTAAAATCTGACTGCGTAGGTCACCGACACTGGGTACACATAAACGTTTCCCCAGCATCAATGCACTATCCTCAGCTATGCGAAACTTGTCTTCCTTCCCACTATGGACTGCTTCCTTCAGCTTGATCAAGTCAGGATCTCCATCTTGTAGTTCCACAATCCAGCCTCTCAAGTTAGACTTGACTTCAATATGGGTCAACAAAACTCCTGTCTCATCCACTGACAAGTCAACTCCCATCTTCCTTAACTCGATGAGTGAGGACATCGAGTAGGTTGTGGAAGCATCTTCTGGCTGTCTCCGGCTCAAAGCATCTGCTACAACATTAGCTTTTCCAAGGTGATACTCAATAGTACAATCATAATCATTCAGCAACTCAACCCAACGTCTTTGTCATAGGTTAAGCTCCTTCTGAGTCATGATGTACTTGAGACTCTTATGTTCTGTGAAGATCCAACATCTCTCTCCAAACAGATAATGTCGCCAAATCTTCAATGCAAGAATCACTGCGGCCATCTCCAGATCATGTGTCGGGTAGTTCTTCTCATGTGGCCTTAACTGTCTCGAAGCATAGGCAATCACTCGGCCTTCTTACATCAGAACTGCTCCCAAACCAAGACCTGAAGCATCACAAAACAGCACATACTCCACTCCGGGCTTAGGTACTGTCAAGACTGGTGTTGTTGTCAACTTCTTCTTCAGTTCATCAAAACTCTTCTGGCAGGCATCACTTCATAAAAAAGCTTGATATTTCCTCAATAGCTTGGTCATGACTGGCTATCAAGGAAAACCCCTCAATGAATCTCCGGTAATATCCTGCAAGGCCAAGAAAACTTCTGACTTCGGGTACTGTCTTAGGCGGCTCCCACTCCAAAACGGCTTTCACCTTGGCATGGTCAACCTTAATCCCATCTCCGGATACAACATGTCCAAGGAATGCAACTTCCTCCAGCCAGAACTCGCAGTTGCTGAACTTAGCATACAACTCCTTCTCTTGCAGCCTCTGTAGCACTACCCTTAGATGCTCCTCATGTTCTTCCCTGCTCTTGGAGTATATCAGAATGTCGTCGATGAAGACTACCACAAACTTTTCCAAGAACTCATTCAGGACCAAGTGCATCAAGCATATGAAAACTGCAGGTGCATTGGTCAAACCGAAAGGAACCAATATGAACTCAAAATGTCCATACCGAGTACGGAAGGCCGTCTTCGGTATGTCCTTCTCTCAAATCTTGACCTGATGGTAGCCAAATCGAAGATCTATCTTGGAAAATACAGTAGCTCCCTAAAGCTGATCAAAGAGATCATCAATCCTGGGAAGCGGGTACTTGTTCTTCACTGTCACCTTGTTCAACTGTCGGTAGTCCACACACATCCGCAAACTGCCATCCTTCTTCTTCATAAAGAGGACTGGTGATCCCCAGGGTGATGTACTGGGTCTGATGAAACCCTTCTCGAGTAGCTCATCCAACTGTTTCTTCAACTCCTGGAGTTCTGTCGGTGCCATCCGATAAGGTGCCATCGAGATAGGCGTCACTCCCGGCATCAAATCGATGGTGTACTCGACTTCCCTGTCTGGTGGCAATCCTGGCAGGTCCTCTGGAAACACATCTGGAAACTCCCTCACAACTATGATGTCCCCCAAAACCGGAGTCTGAACTTCTTCACCCTTAACATGGGTCAACAAAGCATCTGGACTCAATGGCTTCATCCCAACATCCTGATTAGCAGAGATACTACATGTGGTAGCAGCTCTCCCAATACCTGTCAAAAAAATTTTATGTCCACCATCGGAAGTCAACAGCACTTCCTTGGTTCGATAGTTCACCATAGCACTGTACTTGGACAACCAATCCATCCCCAAGATGATGTCAAAACCTCCCATGTTCATCACAATCAACCGTGCAAGAAAAACCTCGCTATCGTATGAAAGCGAAACGTCTCTGCACACATGGGGTTAATCTGACCACTATACCCGCAGGTAACCTAACCCTCACCGGACAAGCTAAACTCTCTCTCGTACAATTATGTACTATTGCAAAACTTTGTGCAATAAACGAATGCGTAGCACCAGGGTCTATCAAAGTATAAGCAATACTACAAAAAACTATAAAGGTACCTGCTATAACATCAGCATTCTCTGGATCCTCATCAGCGGTGATCACAAATGCTCTTGGCACTATTGTACTCTGGTTCATGGCTGACTGGGTCCTAGCAGGAACAGCTCCACGTCCTCGGCCTCGGCCAACTCCAAAACCACTAGGAACACTAGCAACTGAAGCTTGCACCGTCTGAATAGGTGCCGAACCTCCAGATCTTCCCAACTTGGGACAAGCATATCGGTAGTGCCCAACTTCATTACACTCGTAACACCTCACCTGAGACAGAGGAGGTCTCGGGCGAGCACCCCAGGATGAAGTCCCTCCAGACTGAGTCCAAGAACTGCCTCGGTTGTTGTAGTTGTTGTTCCATCCACGTCCCTGACTCCCTGGTATGAACCGGCTCTTTCCATACCCTGACCGGTTCGCAGCTGTCTGGAACCTATTGTTCTGTCCCCCAGAACTCTGTGCAGCATGCCTCTCACGGATCTTCTGCTGCTCTCTCTCATTACCCAGCCAAATATTCTCAGCTCTTAGGGCATCTGTCAGCATGTCCTGGTAAGTCTCATAGACCTTGCACCCCATAACTGTCTGGATACCTAATCGAAGACCATCCCAGAAACGTTTGCATCTGGCCTCCGGAGTAGCTACAAACTCACTGGCATAGATGGACAGGCGGTTGAACTTGATCTCATAATCATTGACCGTCTGATCTGGTCCCTGTTGCAGTCCCAAAATCTCTTGTCTCAACCGATCCTGGTATGCCTCAGAAACAAACTTCCTTCGGAACATCTCCATGAACTGGTTCCACGACATAGTGATAGGTGTCGGCATGTCCCTGGTAGTAGACTCCCACCAATCAACAGCATCCCCTCGGAATATGGCAGCGGCATATCTGGCCCACCTGTCATCCCTGTATGTCAGCTTTAGCATAACCCTGTTCGTCTGTCTAAGCCATCGATCAGCATCCTGTGGTGTAGTGACACTAGTAAAAATCTCTGCTCCAAGCTTCTCCAGCTTCATGTACACTGGATCCTCAACTGGTCCCTGGTTTTCCTGTTCTCGATCTCCCATAGCATCAATACGTGCATCCCTGGCTTCTTGCCTCCGCAGGATCAGAGCTACCACATTCAGCATCTGCGTAGGGTCTCCCAACGGAATATTCGAAAGGTGTTCCGGACCTCCCGCAACTTGCTGCGGTTGATCCACCGATACCTGATCATCATCTAAGTGACCTCCAACATGCTGATTCCCTCCAACCGGATCCATTCGTACCTATATGAGAATGTATATGAATGCATGTCATGACAAATCTTATGCACAAACAGACAGTCATACAACCACAGTTATGTCCCTAATGACCTACTGCTTGCTCCGCTACCAAACTGAAGCGCCCCGACCGTACTTACCGTACACGGTAAACACGTGCCGGAACTATTCTTATTGATAGAACAGACAGTACATCGCAGTCAAAATACTACACGGTAAAATTCAGATACAACAAATGTACAAAGCAACATCTGTCGCCCATACTAGACCTGGCAAAACGGGTAGTGACACGACAACCCGACACGAACCCGACACGAAATTAGCAGGTATAGGTCAAAAATTTTCAACCCGTTTAGTTAAATGGGTCGACCCGACACGACACGAAAATTAGCAGGTCAGGTCGCGGGTTGACCCGCCAACCCGATAGGTACCTGTTTGTGACCCGATTATGTTTAGGGTACTGATATTTTACTGATTTAATATAAGACTTATTCAATATTTAAGGCTAAAGTTACTAAAATTATCTAAAAATATTTCTATAAATGCTTTAAAATATTATTATATTATGATTCTACAATTTATAATTTTTTTTAATATATGAGAAAATCTAATTATATACCTATTTGCTCAAAAAATCCGTAAAATAAAAAAAAATCAAACTAATTTTTAGGCTTGTTAGACTTAATAGGTAACCCGCGGGTCAACCCGAACCCGACACGATAATAAACGGGTTGGACACGACACGACACGATTATTAAATTTGTCGGGTCGGGTTGAAGATTTGGAACCCGATTACCTGTTCAACCCGACACGAACCCGACACGACAACACAAATTGCCAGGTCTAACCCATACTCGGGGACTATTATTCAATCCACACTCAAAGCTCAACATAACAGCACAATCCACAATATCAACATCATAAGCAATATAGGAAAGCAGCAACATATATGACACAGCAGCGGAAGACTTACATGCACATGCAGCGGAGGTACGGATCCGGAGTAAGGTGGAGAAGAAAGCAGCAGCCAACGTACATCGTACCTGAACTACGAAGCAACCAAACCTACGGGATGAAACCCCGCAGGCGAGCGGTGAGTCCGAAGTGCTCACCGACGAAGGATAAATAGAGATATATAATCAACCATAATACTTCCGAAGTAACACAGACATTCACAACACAAGAAACCAAGTCAAACAACACAACAGAAGATTCCTACCAAACATAACTGAGCCAAGACCAAAAGAATGCTTAATTATTTTTATTACCAATTTTATCTTCCGGGCCCCGTCACTGGACAAGCTAGGGTCGTACCTGGTTATAAACTAATTCTGGATGCCAGGCCAAATCACAATCTGGGATCAACATCCCAATACCAACAATCCAGGATCAACATCCCAATATCACAAATCCGGGATCAACATCCCAATAACAACATCATCCGGGATTAACATCCCCATCAACCAACCAAACCGGCCATGACACCACAGAACTAGTCTCTAACCATCTAGTCGCACCACTACTTTCCACGTGACAATTATATCTTCTTCTCAAATTCAATTCCAATTCCATTACTCCATCATCAATTACTCAACTTTTTATTATCTCAGATTAATCCTCAGGCTCAACCAGCCAACAATTTCATATCACTAATTACTCATAAATAACAGCTCAATGGTTACTCACAATACCACAATCCAACAACACATTCCAGCAACATCATGGCAAAATCCACATCAATTAAATAGCAAACAATAATCTTCAACAATTTCCATAGCACTCATATAACAGCCAATAATCGATTCAGCAGTTCAATCAAACAACAAAATCAAACACAGTATTACAGGCACATATCTAAGGTTATCCATCCTCACCTTAGCCGATTATCAAGTTTGGAAATGCCCCACAAACTCCAAGTCCGGTTCCTCAGGTATCTGCTCATTATCAACTCCTATATCAAACAAATAATAAGCACACATAAGTGATATGCAATGTCATGCTACTACTGTATACCAGAAATTAAATACGGATTCGTCTCGGTTACTCCCCCGGGTTATTTTCTATCATCATCATCATTCACCATTTATTTTCAGTGTCTAAAATAATACTATACTTATATCTATACCCGGATTCTAGTACAATACCTACTTTGTTAATACCTTTTCCATATTTATTTCTACAAGTATGTACTTTCCAAAATTATTAATTACTATTCTTTTTTTTCCATGATTATCTCCTCAATTTAATTACTCTACTATTATTTATCACATTTATGTTTTTTATTTATTATTATTATTATTATTTTTAAGAACACTAATTATTATCATTATTCTTATTCCAAAATTATATCTATTTTTATTTTCAGAATATTATCTCCCCAAAATTATATTTTTTTTTCTTTTTTTTTATAACTAGATTGGGCCAAACAGTGTCAGCCCAGACCTACTATTTAGACCCAACCCAGGCCCCAAATAGGAACCCAGGTGCAGGCCCGTATAGGAGGCCCAGTCGACACATCAGCCCAGGTCCAAATCACAATCCAAGCCAAGCAGCCCACACAATTTTCCAAACCCACAATACACCGACCCATTAGCCCACGGATGCAACCCACGATCCGTCGGGTCATCACATCCGGGTCGACCTAGACCCGTTGCTCAACCGGGTCGTGCTCACCTATAATCCGGATCCACGCGGGTTCGGCGGTTTCGGAATCTAATGCACGAATTACCGTTAATTAATTACCCAAGATTAATTTTAATGGTAAATGACTGTAAAATAAATTTTACGGTGACGGTAAAAACGTAAAAAAAATTACCCGGGCTGTTACAGCCTACCCACCTTAAAAGAATTTCGTCCCTGAAATTCACTCCGGTGCTGCAAATAGGTGCGAATACTGAGAACGCATGTGCTCCTCAACTTCCCATGTAGACTCGTTCGTAGAGTGCTTGCTCCACTTAACCTTTACCATAGGAATGACTCGATTCCTCAACTGTCTGACCTCTCGGGCAAGAATCTGCTCCGGCAATTCTGTATACGTAAGATCCTCTGCGACCTCAACATCTGTTGTAGTAACCGCATGACTCGGATCAGATCTGTACCTCCTCAACATGGAAACATGAAACACATCATGATTCCGGGACAACTCCTCGGGTAAAGACAATCTGTACGCCAAGGGTCCAATCCTTTCCACAATCTCATATGGTCCGATGTACTTGAGACTCAGCTTCCCTCTTTTCCCGAATCTGATAACACCTTTCCAAGGTGCAACTCGGAGGAAGACTCGTTCTTCCACTTGGTACTCCATCTCTCGACAATGCTTATCAGCATAACTTTTCTGTCGGTCATGTGCTGCTCTCATACTCTGCTTAACTACCTGAATCTTGTCAACAGTCTGCTTAACCAAATCTGGTCCCACAATCAAACAGAGACCTTCTTCATCCCAACATACTGGACTTCGGCATTTCCTTTCGTAAAGAGCCTCAAACGGTGGCATGCCAATGCTGGAATGAAAACTGTTATTGTAGGCGAACTCTTCTAAAGACAAATACTGATCCCAACTCCCACTGAAATTAAGAGCACAAGCCCTTAACATGTCTTCTAGTGTCTAAATAGTCCTCTCTGACTGTCCGTCGGTCTGAGGATGAAATGCAGTGCTGAAACTCAGCTTCGTCCCCAAAGCTGCCTGCAGACTCTTCCAGAACCGTGATGTGAATCTCGGATCCCTGCCTGAGACTATGGACTTAGGAATCCCATGCAGTCTCACAATCTCTACGACATACTGTTTGCCAACTTATCCATAGTATCTGTCTGTCGGATGGGGAGAAAAAGAGCTGATTTTGTAAGTCGATCAACGATAACCCAGATGGCATCATGCTGTCTCCGGGTCAACGGTAATCCGACCACAAAATCCATAGTGATCATCTCCCACTTCCACTCTGGCATTGACAACGATCTCATCTTCCCTGCTGGAGCCTAATGCTCGGCTTTCACTTGCTGACAAGTGATACACTTGGCCACATACTCGGCTACATCTTCTACATACGCGGCCACCAAAAATGACTCCTCAAATTCTGATACTTCTTGGTGCTCCCAGGGTGCATAGCATACGGCGTCATATGTCCTTCTTCCAAAATCTGACTGCGTAGGTCACCAACAATGGGTACACATAAACGTTTCCCCAGCATCAATGCACTATCCTCAGCTATGCGAAACTTGTCTTCCTTCCCACTACGGACTGCTTCCTTCAGCTTGATCAAGTCGGGATCTCCATCTTGTAGTTCCACAATCCAGCCTCTCAAGTTAGACTTGACTTCAATATGGGTCAACAAAACTCCTGTCTCATCCACTGACAAGTCAACTCCCATCTTCTTTAACTCGATGAGTGAGGACATCGAGTAGGTTGTGGAAGCATCTTCTGGTTGTCTCCGGCTCAAAGCATCTGCTACAACATTAGCTTTTCCAAGGTGATACTCAATAGTACAGTCATAATCATTCAGCAACTCAACCCAACGTCTTTGTCGTAGGTTAAGCTCCTTCTGAGTCATGATGTACTTGAGACTCTTATGATCTGTGAAGATCCAACATCTCTCTCCAAACAGATAATGTCGCCAAATCTTCAAAGCAAGAATCACTGCGGCCATCTCCAGATCATGTGTCGGGTAGTTCTTCTCATGTGGCCTTAACTATCTCGAAGCATAGGCAATCACTCGGCCTTCTTGCATCAGAACTGCTCCCAAACCAAGACCTGAAGCATCACAAAATAACACATACTCCACTCCGGGCTTAGGTACTGTCAAGACTGGTGCTGTTGTCAACTTCTTCTTCAATTCATCAAAACTCTTCTGGCAGGCATCACTCCATACAAAAGCTTGGTATTTCCTCAATAGCTGGGTCATGGGACTGGCTACCAAGGAAAAATCCTCAATGAATCTCCGGTAATATCCTGCAAGGCCTAGAAAACTTCTGACTTCGGGTACTGTCTTAGGCGGCTCCCACTCCAAAACGGCTTTCACCTTGGCAGGGTCAACCTTAATCCCATCTCCGGATACAACATGTCCAAGGAATGCAACTTCCTCCAGCCAGAACTCGCACTTGCTGAACTTAGCATACAACTCCTTCTCTCGCAGCCTCTGTAGCACTACCCTTAGATGCTCCTCATGTTCTTCCCTGCTCTTGGAGTATATCAGAATGTCCTCGATGAAGACTGCCACAAACTTGTCCAAGAACTCATTCAGGACCAAGTGCATCAAGCACATGAAAACTGCAGGTGCATTGGTCAAACCGAAAGGAACCACTGTGAACTCAAAATGTCCATACCGAGTACGGAAGGCCATATTCGGTATGTCCTTCTCTGAAATCTTGACCTGATGGTAGCCAGATCGAAGATCTATCTTGGAAAATACAGTAGCTCCCTGAAGCTGATCAAAGAGATCATCAATTCTGGGAAGCGGGTACTTGTTCTTCACTGTCACCTTGTTCAACTATCGGTAGTCCATACACATCCGCAAACTGCCATCCTTCTTCTTCATAAAGAGGACTGGTGATCCCCAGGGTGATGTACTGGGTCTGATGAAACCCTTCTCGAGTAGCTCATCCAATTGTTTCTTCAACTCTTGGAGTTCTGTCGGTGCCATCCGATAAGGTGCCATCGAGATAGGCGTCACTCCCGGCATCAAATCGATGGTGTACTCGACTTCCCTGTCCGGTGGCAATCCTGGCAGGTCCTCTGGAAACACATCTGGAAACTCCCTCACAACTATGATGTCCCCCAAAACCTGAGTCTGAACTTCTTCACCCTTAACATGGGTCAACAAAGCATCTGGACCCAATGGCTTCATCCCAACATCCTGTTTAGCAAAGATACTACATGTGGTAGCAGCTCTCCCAATACCTATCAACAAAATCTTATGTCCACCATCGGAAGTCAACAGCACTTCCTTGGTTCGATAGTTCACCATAGCACTATACTTGGACAATCAATCCATCCCCAAGATGATGTCAAAACCTCCCATGTTCATCACAATCAACCGTGCAAGAAAAATCTCGCTATCGTATGAAAGCGAAACGTCTCTGCACACATGGGGTTAATCTGACCACTATACCCGCAGGTAACCTAACCCTCATCGGACAAGCTAAACTCTCTCCCGTACAATTATGTAGTATTGCAAAGCTTTGTGCAATAAACGAATGCGTAGCACCAGGGTCTATCAAAGTATAAGCAGTACTACAAAAAACTATAAAGGTACCTGCTATGACATCAGCATTCTCTGGATCCTCATCAGCGGTGATCACAAATGCTCTTGGCACTACTGTACTCTGGTTCATGGCTGACTGGGTCCTAGCAGGAACAGCTCCACGTCCTCGGCCTCGGCCAACTCCAAAACCACTAGGAACACTAGCAACTGAAGCTTGCACCGTCTGAATAGGTGCCGAACCTCCAGATCTTCCCAACTTGGGACAAGCATATCGGTAGTGCCCAACTTCATTACACTCGTAACACCTCACCTGAGACAGAGGAGGTCTCGGGCGAGCACCCCAGGATGAAGTCCCTCCAGACTGAGTCCAAGAACTGCCTCGGTTGTTGTAGTTGTTGTTCCATCCACGTCCCTGACTCCCTGGTATGAACCGGCTCTTTCCATACCCTGACCTGTTCGCTGCTGTCTGGAACCTCTTGTTCTGTCCCCCAGAACTCTGTGCAGCATGCCTCTTACAGATCTCCTGCTGCTCTCTCTCATTACCTAGCCAAATATTCTCAGCTCTTAGGGCATCTGTCAGCATGTCCTGGTAAGTCTCATAGACGTTGCACACCATAACTGTCTGGATACCTAATCGAAGACCATCCCATAAACGTTTGCATCTGGCCTCCGGAGTAGCTACAAACTCACTGGCATAGATGGACAGGCGGTTGAACTTGATCTCATAATCATTGACCGTCTGATCTGGTCCCTGTTGCAGTCCCAAAAACTCTTGTCTCAACCGATCCTGGTATGCCTCAGAAACAAACTTCCTTCAGAACATCTCCATGAACTGGTTCCACGACATAGTGATAGGTGTCGGCATGTCCCTGGTAGTAGACTCCCACCAATCAACAATATCTCCTCGGAATATGGCAGCGACATATCTGGCCCACCTGTCATCCCTGCATGTCAGCTTTAGCATAACCCTGTTCGTCTGTCTAAGCCATCGATCAGCATCCTGTGGTGTTGAGACACTAGTAAAAATCTCTGCTCCAAGCTTCTCCAGCTTCATGTACACTGGATCCTCAACTGGTCCCTGGTTTCCCTATTCTCGAGCTCTCATAGCATCAATACGTGCATCCCTGGCTTCTTGCCTCCGCAGGATCAGAGCTACCACATTTAGCATCTGCGTAGGGTCTCCCAATGGAATATTCGAAAGGTGTTCCGGACCTCCCGCAACTTGCTGCGGTTGATCCACCGATACCTGATCATCATCTAAGTGACCTCCAGCATGCTGATTCCCCCCAACCGGATCCATTCGTACCTATATGAGAATGTATATGAATGCGTGTCATATCATGTCATGACAAATTTTATGCACAAACAGACAGTCATACAACCACAGTTATGTCCCTAATGACCTACTGCCTGCTCCGCTACCAAACTGAAGCGCCCCGACCCGTACTTACCGTACACGGTAAACACGTGCCGGAACTATTCTTACTGATAGAACAGACAGTACATCGCAGTCAAAATACTACACGGTAAAATTCAGATACAACAAATGTACAAAGCAACATCTGTCACCCACACTCGTGGACTATTATTCAATCCACACTCAAAGCTCAACATAGCAGCACAATCCACAATATCAACATTATAAGCAATATAGGAAAGCAGCAACATATATGACACAGCAGCGGAAGACTTACATGCACATGCAGCGGAGGTATGGATCCGGAGTCAGGTGGAGAAGAAAGCAGCAGCCAACGTACATCGTACCTGAACTACGAAGCAACCAAACCTATGGGATGAAACCCCACAGGCGAGGGGTGAGTCCAAAGTGCTTACCGACGAAGGATAAACAGAGATATATAATCAACCATAATACTTCCGAAGTAACATAGACATTCACAACACAAGAAACCAAGTCAAACAACACAACAGAAGATTCCTACCAAACATAACTGAGCCAAGACCAAAAGAATGCTTAATTATTTTTATTACCAATTTTATCTTCCGGGCCCCGTCACTGGACAAGCTAGGGTCGTACCTGGTTATTAACTAATTCTGGATGCCAGGCCAAATCACAATCCGGGATCAACATCCCAATACCAACAATCCAGGATCAACATCCCAATATCACAAATCCGGGATCAACATCCCAATAACAACATCATCCGGGATTAACATCCCCATCAACCAACCAAACCGACCATGACACCACAGAACTAGTCTCTAACTATCTAGTCGTACCACTACTTTCCACGTGACAATTATATTATCATCTCAAATTCAATTCCAATTCCATTACTCCATCATCAATTACTCAACTTTTTATTATCTCAGATTAATCCTCAGGCTCAACCAGCCAATAATTTCATATCACTAATTACTCACAAATAACAGCTCATTGGTTACTCACAATACCACAATCCAACAACACATTCCAGCAACATCATGGCAAAATCCACAGCAATTAAATAGCAAACAATAATCTTCAACAATTTCCATAGCACTCATATAACAGCCAATAATCGATTCAGCAGTTCAATCAAACAACAAAATCAAACACAGTATTACAGGCACATATCTAAGGTTATCCATCCTCACCTTAGCCGATTATCAAGTTTGGAAATGCCCCACAAACTCCAAGTCCGGTTCCTCAGGTATCTGCTCGTTATCAACTCCTATATCAAACAAATAATATGCACACATAAGTGATATGCAATGTCATGCTACTACTGTATACCGGAAATTAAATACGGATTTGTCTCGGTTACTCCCCCGGGTTATTTTCTATCATCATCATCATTCACCATTTATTTCCAGTGTCTAAAATAATACTATACTTATATCTATACCCAGATACTATTCTAGTACAATACCTACTTTGTTAATACCTTTTCCATATCCATTTCTACAAGTATGTACTTTCCAAAATTATTAATTACTATTATTATTTTTTTTCCATGATTATCTCCTCAATTTAATTACTCTACTATTATTTATCACATTTATTATTATTATTTATCATTATTTTTTTCCAAAATTATATCTGTTTTTATTTCCAGAATATTATCTCCCCAAAATTATATTTTCTTTTCTTTTTTTTTTATAACTAGACTGGGCCAAAAAGTGTCAGCCCAGACCTACTATTTAGACCCAACCCAGGCCCCAAATAGGAACCCAGGTGCAGGCCCGTATAGGAGGCCCAGTCGACACATCAGCCCAGGTCCAAATCACAATCCAAGCCCAGCAGGCCACACAATTTTCCAAACCCACAATACACCGACCCACTAGCCCACGGATGCAACCCACGATCCGTCGAGTCATCACATCCGGGTCGACCTAGACCCGTTGCTCAACTGGGTCGTGCTCACCTATAATCCGGATCCACGCGGGTTCGGCGGTAGGCGAGGCGACGGCGCGAGAACAGCGGCACGGGTCGGCGTCGCGACGGTTGCAGGAGGTGCAGGAGACTTCGAGGGGACGCGGGGAAGTGTCGTCGGCGGCTTGCTGGGATGAAGAGAACGCAGGTGGCGGCGGTCGTCGGGTTCGCGAGGCGGAAAGCGAGGCAGAAGGGCGTCGGCGTCGATCTGTAGGAGGATGTGGTGACGCGGCAGGGAGGAGAAGGAGGAGTGGGTGGTGGCGAGGTTGTGCGTGGTGGTTGGCAGCGGCGGCGGCAAGGTGGTGTCGGCTGTGTGGGTTCACGGGAAAAAGGGAAGAAGGAAGAAGAAGATGGGTGTGTAGGGGTTATTGCCAAACGGCAACGTTTAGTGGTTTGTGTTATTTTTTTTTATTTTTGTTTTCTTTCTTTTGCAGGTTTGAGATGAAGAAAGGTTGGAGTTTGGTTGCTGGCAGTGTTTTGGCAGATGAAGTTTTGCAGAGGAAGAGCTAGGCAGAGGAAAGAAAAAATGGTAAAGGAAAATTTGGTGGTATGCAGGAGATGGTGCAGGTGAAGAAGAAAATTGAGTCACGGGCATGCACTGGCCATTCACATGCTTCACAGTGAATGGCGGCTGCAGCCCCCTCACTGTGCAGCATGTGAGGCGAGTTCTGTCCGGACCAGAAAATAACTAATGTACCCCCTTGACTTTATTTTTGGCCCGATAACTCGGGTTAATCCCGACTTTTCTGAAGATTCCTGGACCCGAAAAATTCCAACTTGGTTCGAAAAATCCGCAGAAAAATCCCGAACGTGGGACAAGGCTCGGTTTCGGAATCCGATGCACGAATTACCATTAATTAATTACCCAAGATTAATTTTAATGGTAAACGACTGTAAAATAAATTTTACGGTGACGGTAAAAACGTAAAAAAAATTACCCGGGCTGTTACATTAGAAGTGGTAAAAGAGTGCGTGGAGAAGATAATCTAACTATTGGAGTTAGAGGAGGACTACAAGAGGTAATCATAATCCTTTTTATTTGTTGTTGTTGCTGTGAATTGATGTTAATATGTTGCTGACGATGTAATTGTTGTATGATGCTATGTTATAACTACATGGGCTTTGAACCCAATTGCTGGGGTACGTAAGTGGTTTTTAGTGGTGGAAACTCAAGCCCAATTATATTTTATTTTTCTTTTGTTTCAGAATTGTTATTATTATTTTGTTAATGTGATTTGCTTCTATACTATACACACACACAAGACATACAATTTTATTCTCCAATTGCACAAATTTTCGCCCCAAAACGGGTGGGTGCCTAACACCTTCCCACCCGTGAAGAACCCCCGAATCCAACATCTCTGGTTCGCTAAAGATTAGTCTTTTCTATTGTTGCCTATGAAAGTGGAAGATTTGTTGCCTGAGAAGGAACATGGTTTTTCCCTTAATTTTCCCAAAATAAAATCAAGGTGGCGACTCTAGTTGATGTTGGATTGTTGGTCAAGAATAAGATGTAAAGAATAGGTGAGGAGGCCAAACTAACCTTTGGCCCGGGTCCTCACAGGGTCGACCTGCGAGCCAAAATTCATAATTTGTGTTAGACCTGGCAAAACGGGTAGTGACACGACAACCTGACACGAACCCGACACGAAATTAGCAGGTATAGGTCAGAGATTTTCAACCCGTTTAGTTAAATGGGTCGACCCGACACGACGTGAAAATTAGCAGGTCAGGTCGCGGGTTGACCCGCCAACCCGATAGGTACCTGTTTGTGACCCGATTATATTTAGGGTATTGATATTTACTGATTTAATATAAGACTTATTCAATATTTAAGGCTAAAGTTACTAAAATTATCCAAAAATATTTCTATAAATGCTTTAAAATATTATTATATTATGATTCTACAATTTATAATTTTCTTTAATATATGAGAAAATCTAATTATATACCTATTTGCTCAAAAAATACGCAAAATAAAAAAATTTCAAACTAATTTTTAGGCTTGTTAGACTTAATAGGTAACCCGCGGGTCAACCCGAACCCGACACGATAATAAACGGGTTGGACACGACACGACACGATTATTAAATGGGTCGGGTCGGGTTGAAGATTTAGAACCCGATTACCTGTTCAACCCGACACGACAACACGAATTGCCAGGTCTAATTTGTGTTGAGTGTAGTAACCAAAATCTATTAAAATTGGGTACAGTGATTAAAATCCAGTGTCAGACTAAGTTCGGTGACAAAAATGCTTTTGACCAATAAAAACCGGTTCAAATTTTTCACTCCATCATCTTAGAATGACAGGATTAGATTAAAGGAAGAAGCCAAATTGTGATGGATTTGAGGTGGTATTAGTTTCACAAGCACTTATACACATCTAGATGTGGTTACCCATATTTCCCACCCACTTTATTCACCAAAAACAAACTTCCTTTCTTATGGGCTAAATAAAGCTCGTAACTGCCCTTGACCTCAAATGATACCAACTCTAACGTCATCGCCTGTGCAAGAAGAAGAGAGAAATAACCTTATTCTTCAAACCAAAAAGGAAAATAAAAAGAACGAAGAAAAAGATGAGAGCACCCGGGTAGGTGCTCCTCTTTTATACTTTTTTTTTTTAAATAAAGTACCCCACATCTTTAAACTCTTTGGTGTGAATGAAACAGATATGGGTCAATAGAAGAAGAAGGTAGGTTGGTCGAATATATAAAGAAACAGTAAGGAATCGAATTGGGGATAGAACTCTTAAATTGGTGGGTAGGCGGAGAGGTATAAAGGTTACAACTTACAAGCATCCGATTCCGTGAGCTTGTGAAGGAGAATTCATTCCGGTTAATATAATGGAGTGATAGAAAGCGACTTTGTGTCTCGTCAATTTGGAGGGAAAGTAAAAGGGTTAATGGTATAAATGGTACCCCGAGTTGTTTAAATTCGTCAATTGTATACCCCGACTTTTTTTTTCGTCAATTATGTACCCGTACTTTGTGAGTTTGCGTCAATTGTATACCTCGGGCAGCCCTTTGATGACGTGGCGCGCTGCCCATTAATGGTGGATAGCAATTTAGTCCCTGAGTTTTTAAATTAATCATATAAGTCCTTTATTAGTATATAATTTAGTCCATATATTTTTTGTTATTTAGAGTTAATCCTTACTATTATATGTAATTATTATTTACACAATATTTGATTCCTAAATTATTTTTAGTGTATAATAATATTTTTATTAAAGTAATAAGCATATAATTATTTTTTTACAAAAAGTTTTGTAATTCACAACTAGTTATATTTATAAATTAATGTGTATATTTTACCTAGTCATAAGAATCATTCAATTAAATTAACTAATTGTAATAATTTATCAAATAAATTTTAATTGAATGATTCAATACATAAAAGACATGTTTTACTTTATTAATTTTAACAATATAAGAATTTAAATTCAGAAAATAATGTAAAAGGAGACCCGCTTACCATGTATCGTAATAATATGACTTTTGAAGAATTAATTCATGGCCAACAATTAGGAGCACTTACAACGTTAAGAAATATTTTAAGCAAAACAAAAATAATAAATGTCAACTATTAAATTGTATATGAAAATTATTAAATTTGATGTAACCAACTATATATAATAAATTATTATTATTATTATTATTATTATTATTATTATTATTATTATTTTTACAGAAGACCATTTTATAAGAGTATTGAATTTTTTAATTTTTTTTGTGATTAATTATAATTTAGTAATATAATTAATTTAATTATATGTAAAAAATACAATATTAAATATTTCACAAGTAATAATTATATATCACACTAAAAATTTGCATTATAGTATTATCGTTCTAAAAATGGATTTGAATGAGTATAAATAAAGTTTTAGGACTTAATTGTATAAATTCTATGGACCTACATGATTAAATTCGGAATCTAAGGAGCAAACTAACACAAGTTATTTGCGGGCAGCATGCCACATCATCAAAATGCTGCCCGGGGTACACAATTGACCAAATATTAAAAGTACAGGTATATAATTGACGGAAAAAAAAGTCGGGGTATACAATTGACGAATTTAAACATCTCTGGGTACTATTTATACCATTAACCCAAAGAAAAAAGAAATTCCGATTGGCTACTATGTGACAATTTTTTTTTGTCGAGGCTACTATGTGGCAATGGCAGCATATGTTCCATTCGAATCTCATTTATTTTGTTCAATGATTATGCTCTAGAAGAGGCCTTTTCTGCACCGCATATATCTTTGTTCCAGTGACACACACAATTTGGTCCAACTCTCCTGTCTTTGTGTGCAAAAACGCTTTTGTTTGTCTGGATGATACATATGCCTTTTTTTTTTTTTTTTTTATGACACGGGAACTCTTACTGCATATCATCTTTGAATAATTGACTTCCAGGCAATATCTAAACTACGTATAAAGACATCCAGTGGTTGTTTTCCTCAATTGTTAAAACTTAAAAGTGTCATTCATTTACTAATTGCTCACATCAAACAGCATGGACATAGAGCTGTAAATGACAATCAAGTAAACAAGCTGATTAGTAGTATTAAATATTTAACCCTTGCTGAAAGTAAATTTCCATTTGATTATATATTGTAAACATGACTTTGTTTCCCGAGATTAATGATGAACATGATGCTTTTTGATATCCACATATTAGTATTATCTTCTTCAATTAATTTGTCCCAGTTAGATGCGGAGCTCAGAATTTTACCGTTGCCCTACCCATCCCACCAAGTTTCTGTTCCAAAATTGAATTCATAGACAACTTCCTGCCAAGCCTATATTAATTAACCCATTAAACCTGTAGGCCATGCCAGGCAGGCAACCTGAGGATTGCATTATTTTACAGTACCGAGTTTGTTTTGTCTAATCTCATTTTATAATCATGGAACACGAACTCCTCTCCTGAGCAGTACGGAAATCTAACCAAATTTTGGTCCCATATGCTGTTTAGCGCCAAATACCTCTGTAATTAACTAGGCATCTGCATACCTGGTCGGTTCAGTCCTCCTTTTTAACTTGTAACAGCCTGCAAAAACTACCATGCACGGTCACAAATACCAATGGGAAACCAATTAAGATTTTGATAGTGATACTTGTATTTCATGTTGCTAGTAGCGAAAATACGCACATAAAGACAAGGCTAGTGCTTATCGTTTTCATACATTGAAACAAAGGTGGTTGCATCTCATAAAGAAAGAATCACCTTCTATGACTTTCTGTCCTGTTATATACTACTATTTACCTCTGCTTAATATGTAAATCTAAGCCATTGCTACTTTGCTATTGAGCACAAAGTGCATGCCCTCGTAAGACCAAACAACCACAGATTGAGCCTGTAAATCGAAGCCTTCTGGTAGTACTGCGCCCAGAGGGTTAATTAAGTGTCTGGTTGCAATTTATGTAACGCCCCGAATTTTCAAAATTTGATTTTTTCGGAATTTTTGAAATTTTATTCCAATTTTACCCTTGGGGTATTTTCGAGGTTTTAGTCGAGGAAATAAATTATTATTCCTTGGAAATGTTAATTCTAAGTTGGTATTGTTCATGGTTCGGGTCCTGTGGAAAACGGATTCGAGATCGGGGTGAAACGCGAAGTTTAACGGAGGGTACTATGAAACTACGTCGTTTTGGAATTAAAAAAAAAAAAAAGGGGGTTTGACTTGGGCGGGTTGACCACGCCCAAGCTCAAAACGGCGTCGTTTTGAGCTCGGGCTGGTCAAGCCCTAAAAATCCCTTTTCCCTTCTTCCTTCTTTTCTATTCCTTCTTTTCTCTTCTTCTACTCTTCTCCTCCAAGCCGCCGCAGCCGACCTCCCTTCCTTCTCCCACTCTCCTCTCGCTTTCTCTTTCTCTCTTTCTCTCTCGCTCCACTTTTCTTCTCCCTTCCTCTAACATCCACAACCGCCACTGCTACCATTCTTTTACTTCTTTTGCCGCCGCCATTCGTTCGTGGCTGCGCTCTCGTCCGTAGGTGCCACTCGAGGAGGAGCTGGGCCGGAGGAACCGAGGGGAGCTCGGGGTCGTGGCGAGCCGTTGCACCGCCGTCGTTTTCCTCACGCAGAGCTTCCCACCGCCACCGTTCCCTTCTCCTTGCCCTTGACCCTCCGTCGTCGCAGTCGAGAAGCGAGGACGACCGGCTGCTCCGCTGTCGAGGTAAGCTGCCGGATTCTTCATCTTCCTCTTCATTCTTTTTTCGTTTCGGGTTGCTGTTGTTTGATGTTGCCGTGTCGAAGCTAACCCGAATCTGGGTTGTTGTGGGTTGATTTGCGTGGTGGCGGGTAGATGGTCGGTCGTGTGGGGTGTTTGGCCGGGGAGGGGATCTGCTGAATTTGTTGTGTTGGCTGTTGGTGGTTGGTTCCGGCAGGTTGCTTGTAGACGGGAGAGTTGGTGCTCGGGTGAGTGTGCGTGTGTGTGTGCAACACGGGCAGATTTGGTTCTCGGCAGATTTGTGTAGATTCCGGGTAAGGAATCACTTTTCCAATTCTTTGTTGTTGATATGAAGTTCAGTTGGTATTTTGTCGTTGGATTGAATGTTGTGGTTGTTGGGTTCGTGTCTGGCAGATTTGGGTGAATTCCGGCAAGGTCACCGGAATCCGACGAGGCTCGGGAATTTTCCGGCGAGGCTCGGGAATTTTCCGGCGACGGCTCGGGTCGTTATTTCGGCACTTAACGGTATTGCTTGGTTGTATAATTTGTATTCAATTATGGCATGTAATAATAATTCGGAATTGGGTTATGTAATTAATCGTGTTTAGTGGAAACCGAGACGGGTAGAACCTTAGGCCGGGAATTCATAAACAACATAATGAGTGGGCCATA
>JAKUCV010001214.1:1607-16373 GCA_028386065.3 Turnera subulata | reverse complement strand
TTACTGATTCGTTCCAGCCTTCGTCTTGGTCTAGATGATTCGTTCCAGCAGTTGGGTGAAAGACCTCAACCGAACAAGGTACGAAATTTTGTTATGCGGTTTATATGCTTCACATGTGGTTCTTGGCTAAGTTTCCTTTTCTTCCGCTGCATCTTATGCTTGTATATGAATGTCATATAGCCTAGGGAAACTTACAGTGCCTGCCAGGAATAAAGCTACACTGAGTGGGAGCCACAAGCTCCTGCAGCAACGGCTTAAGCCGATTAACAATAGTCTTAGTAAGAGCCTTATACAACACATTGCATAAACCAATAGGCCGAAACTAAGATATACATTCAGGCTGTTCTATTTTAGGAATGAGCACCAAATGAGTTTCATTCAAAGAAGATGACCAGCATTCCCCAGAAAAGGCCTGTTGCAAGAAAGCCGTCACAGAATCACATAGCACATCCCAATTCTGCTGAAAGAATAGAGCATGAAACCCATCCGGCCCAGGTGCCTTCAATGCCCCAATATAAAAAATAGCCCGTCGCACTTCCTCCTCCGATAAAGCCTGACCCAACCCCTCCATAATAGAAGCTGAAATCCTAGGAAAACAACCAGAAACAGGATAAGGGGCCGATTCTGGACGATCATCCGTAAATAAATCTCGATAAAACGAGACAGCCATGTTACGGAGAACATGCGCGTCAGTACACCACTGATCCTGACTATCCTTCAGCGCCACGACACGGTTACACCGTCTTCGAGTTAGAAACTTAGCATGATAATATGCCGTGTTCCTATCTCCATCAGCAATCCACTGGATCCGTGCCTTTTGATGCCAAACTAATTCCTCCTGAACTAACACTTCCGAAAACTCTTGCTAGAGTTGTCTCTCCAGGTCCACCAAGAAGTCCGAATGGCGGCGCTCTAAAGATCGTTGAATCCCATTAAGTCGCCGCAATAGAAGTCTCTTCCTCTTAGTGACACTCCCAAAAACATTCTCATGCCACTCCCGTAACCTCGGAGTCAAATGCGATAGAGCCATATCCACCCGCAAAGACCCCTCCCAAGCCACACGGATGAAAGGCTGAAAGTCAGAATGCCTAACCCACGCCGCTTGGAAGAGAAAGCATGGATTCGGCAAAGCACCAACCACCGGAGAACCCACATGTGGACCCAAATCAATGAGCACAGGTCGGTGATCCGAGCCAATCATCGGTAAGTGATACACCTTGGAATCCGGCCACTCACGAATCCATGGTTGATTCCCGAGAGCCCGATCCAAGCGAATCCACACAAGACCCCGTCGCCATGTAAACTGAGGGCCGATATACCCAAGATCCATCAACTGACAACCATCCAAACATTCTAAGAAACGACTACAACCTCGCCGAGTTCCCACAGTGGTGCCCCAAATTTCCTCAGCCGATAGAATTGCATTAAAATCACCAGCAACCAACCACAGACCCTCAATACGAGTAGCTAAAGAGCATAGGTTAGCCCACAAAAACCACCGAAGACGGACTCCCATAGACAGCAGTAAACAAGAAAGACCTGCCCTCCCTACAAACTCGCATATGTATAAACTGCATATGCTCATATAAGAAAACCACATCTACAGACCGCTTCCAGAAGACCCATATGCCCCCAGAAAAACCCACCGCCTCCACTCTATGAGAATGAGCAAAACCCAACCTCCTTACTACAAAATCAGCTCCTCTTCCACTTATCCGAGTCTCAGTCAAAACTAACA
The DNA here is from genome assembly GCA_028386065.3 of Turnera subulata. Taxonomy (NCBI): domain Eukaryota; kingdom Viridiplantae; phylum Streptophyta; class Magnoliopsida; order Malpighiales; family Passifloraceae; genus Turnera; species Turnera subulata. The sequence continues at coordinate 14,635 of JAKUCV010001214.1, read as the reverse complement.
CTGACACACGATTTTGCTTAACTAAATCCTTAATAACAAGTTGCAAATTTTCCCTGCCGGCACCCTGACAATTCCAACAAAGCAGTCTAATCATTAACGAAAGAGACAAAGAAAGGACCAGGAACTATACCTCAGACTGTTCCCCCGTTGCCGGAAGAACAGACACTGTGGCGAGTATCTCCGAGGACCTGGACGCATCCCGAACAACTGACGAATTCTTCTTCTTTGACCCTGCCACCTTCAAAGGTGGCTTCTTCAAGGGTAACACCAATGCCGACTTAGAAGAGACTTCTTTGCCAGCCCGCACTGCCAAATTGAGGTCCGGCGGGAGAGCATGGGGCTCGGTAACCTGGGCACCAGCCCCTGAACCGGATGACGAAGACCTAGATGTACTTTGGAAAAGAGCGGGAGAAATAACTTGTTCTTGTAACTCCATGGGAAACACGAATTTATGGGACTGAAAGGGGAGGGTAGAGGCAGAATGCCCTTTGTGAACAATTTGAGAGCTACCTGGCGGTGACGAGCGAGGAACAGATAATACAGGGGTTGAACTAGAAAGAACTGAGTTAGCTGGGTGAGAGGAACTGATCCCAGGAACGCGTGGCTGCTGACCATCAACAGTTGGGAGAGACACATGGGCCTTGCCCTTACTGTGGGCCCCTTCTTTGGGCCTAGTGTCCGACCTAACGGGCTTGTTTCCTGAAAAAACTGTCGATACTCCAGCTCCCCCAGAAGAGGGACGTAAGTCCACAGCCTGTTGTTGTGATCCAGAAGATACGGGCTGAAATAACCCCAAATTAGCCTCCAAAGACTCATCTCCACCAAGAACAGCAAAACGAGCCCAGACCCACTAGCACCCACTTGATTCCCGCCCGGAGAAGGATCCTTCCACGAACGCCGACGATAATTCCGCGGAACATTCATCCATTCTCCCGCAACTTTATGCGAAGGAGCCTGTGGGTTAGCATCAGACATACCCATCTCCCCAACAGACCCCAGAAGCGAAGCAACTGCCTCAGACTGTTCCCTAGCCATTCGTGTAGGGCACGCCGCCAAGCTGTGAGCAATACTTCCACATTCATAACAAACCGTAGGCAAGCCCTCGTACATAACCAGAAATTCCTCACCTTCAACTTCAACAATACCCTTTAATGGTTTCTGAATGTCAACCTCTACTGCAACACGCGCAAACCGACCCCTCTCAGACTTAAGGGTCTGCTCATCAATTTTCATAGCACCCCCCACAAGGTTGCCCAAAGCCAGAAGCACATTCTTATCATACCAAGATAAAGGAAAGTCAGGGAACCTCACCCACACCACAGCCTTCGAGACTTGTCCCTTAGAGGCACGAAAAGAGGCAGCCCATGGTTGAGGCACGAAAAGAGGCAGCCCATGGTTGAACAGTGAGCACATAATTCATAATCTGCCACGGACCATCAGCCACAGCATGCAGGTAGTCATCTTCCCTCTCAAACCGTATAGCATAAAAATCGTTATCAAGATCAATAACCCGGATGGCACCCACAGGCTTCCACAAGGTTTGCAAGCGAGCGCATAAAGTCTTATACCCAATACTCGTACCCAATAGTTTCACAATAGCAGCTCGTTTCCATGGCTTCTCTAACCTGCGTTTGTACGCCTCAAAAAAAGCTAAAGAGAGACCATGCTTCCCTTGAACGAACCTGATATCCCCCTCCCCACATTCAACCGCGTCCTCATTAAGCCATGCAGCAGACCGAACCCCAGAACCACCCTGCTGCAAGACATCCCGAAAACTCACCGCAGGCCGCACTAGCGGCGAGGACACCTTAGGATCCCCAGCAGATTCATTGAGGACAGCAGCATCACTAGGGATCTCAGCACCCTCACGAGAGTCGTTCTCCTCCATAAGGGCGTCCACCCCGCCCGGAGGTACAACCTCTACACCAATCTCCATCACGTCATCCAACCCTGCACCACCTGCACCAACAGCCTCTCCCACAGTCAGGTCAGCCTCACCAGGCTGACGAATACGCACCTTCTTAGTGGAGCGGTCAGAGGCATCAGCGGCGGCCGCCTCCTCAGACTTAGGGTTTTCCATGGGTTTCAGAGAATTCCGAGATTTTAGGTCTTTTTTTCCGTGATCAGATTTTTTGAGGTATGGCATTAGTTTACTACGAATTGGTTACTAGGGGGGTTTATCATCATCCTAGAAGAGTTCAACCACCAAATCATCCTAGAAGAGTTCAACCATCAATTCATCTTTGACTCCTTGATAGACCGCAGTACGATATGTTTTGACTTGCTTAGGATGAGGAGAGGAAGGATCTCCGTTGCCTCAGATTTGATGAAATAGCAAATTAAAGCCCACCAAAACGGGACGTGCTGCATATGGGAACATGTGGTTTTTTGGTCCCTGTACTCCCCTCGATTTTGAAATATCAGTCCTGTACCGATTTTTTATGGATTTTGGTCTTCGTACTACCCCAAAAATATGGTTTTTGGTACTCCCGGCCACCGGACGACCATCCACATCATCATGTGGGACCCACCGACCGGGTCGACCTTGGCTTCACCCGTATCAGTTGGAAAGATGACTTGGGCTGGGATTTTGTATAACAATGTACATAACTTGTTCTGGTCAAAATGTCATCCCCCAAAGCAACTCATTACCTGGAAAAACTAGGCCTTCACAAATGGGCGGGCACTGTTTATGGGATCTGGGACTGGGTGTGCTGCCTAGTCTCCGATTCATATCAAACTCGCATTTTCAGCAACTAATCTTTATTTCTATTTGTAAGTGAGGGGAAGAATTCTATAGATTGATATGTTGTCGCAAAATCCAGTATATTGAGAAGGAATGGGGTGATTAGAAAATGTACTATATACATCAATAATTAATATTCTTAAAATATAATAAAGGTGGTTGAAAAGTGTCCTAAAATTTGATCTTTTGCTTTTGGTAGTCAAAAACTTAATGCATGATGAGTCTAATGCGAAATTTAAATTAATTTTGACAAAAAAAAAAACCTCTTTTCTGTAAATATAAAAACCCCGGAAAAGAGCCAGGCCCAATGACTAAAAGAAACCAATAGGCCCAACAAGATTCGGCCTCAATCTTGCTAAAATCAGAGAAACCGAACGACACGTTAAACGCCACACCAGCCCAACCCTATTATTATTATTATTTTGTTCTTTTGTTCTAGGGTTCCATCCGGGTGTGCTCGAGAAAGGTTGGTTGGCGGTAATCGATCATGACTTGTCAAGATTCAAGCTTTGAATCTCAATCTGCTAGTAAAAGGCAAAAACTGGACGACCATGTTGCCGCCGACGAAGATGAATACGATAAGTGCCAGCCCGAATGTTACCGCGAGTGCGCGATTGATTTTGACACTCCGGAAAGAAGACGAGAAATTCATCGTTACCTGAAGGAGATGAGGGAAACGCAAGTGTGTGGTTGTTTTCTTCTCTTTCCTTTTCCTTTTTTTTTTTTTTTAAACTTGGGCCTAACCATAACCTCACCTTCTTTTATTTGTTTTGTGTTTGTGTGTGTACAGGGGTTCGGCCTAACCTTCAATCCGTCATACCGGTTGTTGTTAGGGATGAATTAGGAGAATCCTTCCGGAGTTGAAAACATTATTACAGAAAAACTACCAACTATTAAATTGTAGAACTGCCTGTAACAACATAAAGGTAACGATGACTGCTTCTTAATCCAAACGAACATAAAGGTGCCAGGGAGTGCACTGAGTTCGCAATTAAGCAAGAGGCAAGTTTTTTATTTGATTTTGTTTGTTTGCTTGCTTGCTTGTTTTCCTTCTTTTCCATCAATTATGTTTTGTGCTCTGTTGGGTATCATGTTTTTGCATTTGTATTGAGTTGTAATTAGTAATTGTTGTTGTTGTTTTGTAGAAGTCAGAGCTAAAATTGAAGCGGACCACTTATGCTGCCAGACATGTTTGTGCTGGTTTCATGTATTTCATCATCTTTGAGGCAAGGCCGAGGATCCTGCTTTTCCCGAAAAGACCAAATTTTATAAAATTAAGGTTTACGATGGGATTAAAGGGATGGAGGTTGACATGTTTGAGGTGTTTGAGCCCAAAACCTAATTAGGAGGTAATATGCCAATTTTTGTATTGCTGCTTATAATCCTACTGTCAACTGGTTTGTTAATTATGATGTATTATCGGCCTCCTCGTTGTGTGGGCTGCCTAAATGATTCACCCAGGGCCTTCATAGTTGCAGTTGCCATGCATAATTTCTTTGTTTTTTACTCTGTCCTGCCTAATGATTCACTGGAGAATTTTGAAACCTTAATGTCATGATTTCGCCACTCTTTTGAGTCATTAGGTAATCTGATGTATTTGGCTACTAGAATGCTCGTTCTTATGAGCAAATGGGTGGGGGTTTCAGAAATATATGGAAGTTTTATATACCTCCATTCCTGGCTGAATATCATTTATAAATATATCTTTGGCTTTTTCATGTACCTCCATGTTATTATTTTAGCTGTGTCGTTGAGGACTTTTGAAACTGATATTTTGTTACCTGTACTATTGCCGACTTTTACCTAGTGTTATTCAGTTGCTGCTATTGACTTCGTAAAAAAAACTCCCATAGGCCATAAGCGACCACAGTAGTGGGACTAATGCATTAAAAAAGCTTTAACCAATTGGTTGAGCTAGTAAGGCATTGTGCAATTTGTATGTGCTCTGTTTCCTGGTTCATATCCTTTAATCTTTGGCTGCTCTGATCGTTGCTCTAGCATGCATTATATTTACAGCATAATACACACAACTGAGTCACTTGTATCAAATTGGTAAGTTGAGGGTGTCATGGAAGGGTTTGTTTTGTAGATGTTGTTATTTTTTATGGAAAAAGGAACGATGATGGAGGCCTGAGTTTTCTGTTCATAATCATTGTATAAGTTTTAATTGTTTGGGAATGCTTTCTTGAAAACCACACCACCTTGACTTAGGCTGCATAACAATGTCATGAGACCTAAAACTAATTCTCTTTTTACAGTGAGTACTGGTTGCTTATTTTAGCTTTATAAAGCAACTTCTACTTATCTAGGGCAATTTGCGGCTCTTAAATATTACCTCATATGCGCATAATTGGATGCAATCCAAACTTAAATATTACCTCATATGCGCATAATTGGATGCAATCCAAACTTAAATATTACGTTATATGCCCATAATTGGATGCAAGCAAAACTTGGTGTCATTTTCTTGTCATGCGGAAGAATAAGTGCCACTGCTGAATGTTTTTGCTTTATAAGATGTTTAAGACTTATTGCCTGCTAAATTTTTATTTCTATTTTCTTTCAGATACTAGTGTTTGGTGAGCCAGCCAGCGGAGTTTTGAGAGGAATACTGCAGATATATGCTCCATGCATGCTGGGATGGGAGATGTATATATGTTAGCTTAAGTATATTTAATATCCATGTTTGTTAGCTATGTGCTAATACTTTATTATTACGGTGCAACATGCTCTTCTATCTTGTTACCCTAATTATGTAGAAAATATCCTTATTAGTGTAATAAAGTGTTGGTGCCTGATCTTAATCTTAATATTATAAGCATTGAGCATCATATTTAAATACTAGCTTTGTATTGTTTCTCGTGTTCCCAAAACCTTTTTCAGTGGAAATATAATGTATATGCCATTATGAACTCTGAATGAGGGTGTTACTGGGTTGCTGCTTGCATGCAATCCGGGCCTTTGTCCTTTTGGGAGTAGCACAGCCACGGTGTTTCCTTCCGGCTAAACATTTTTTAAGGGTATTTCTATGATTGTGTGTGTGTGTGTGTGTGTTTTTTTTTTTTCAAATATAAGATTCTGTTTTGCCTGTTACCGGAGGGTATAATAAGCGAAAGGTGATGAATGCTGTTTCTGAAGTGACAATGCCTGGTGTTTTATTGTTGGCATACCAAGCTGGCCTAGCTTCTTTATCGGGTTTTTGGGTTTTTTGGGCCTCCATGTTTAGTGGTTTGGCTAATTATATATCCCGACATTTTTTTGTCGGGCATATACCTCGACTTCGCACGGGCAGGCCAAACGTAATCCCCTGGTCAGGTACCTGCTGACGTGGCGGGCTGCCCGCTTTTTTTCCATTTGAGAGTATCGCATTCGCAGCCATGGTGTTTTCTTTTGGCTAGACATTTCTAAGATTATTTGTTTTTTGTTCAAATATAAGATTCTGCTTTACATGTTACGGGAGGGTGAATCGAGTGATTATAAGAAGCAAAAGGTGTGTGGGATGTTGTTTCTGGAAGTGACGATGCTGGGTGTTTTCATTGTTGGCATATACCCCATGAATGGATATGGATGGGTTCTCTTGCTCGTCCAGCTTTTAATCTTCTGCCCAACAACTAAGAAGGCCAGGGTTATTCAAAAATCAAAACACCTATATATCATCTCTCATAGAAGGAGAAACCAAAAAAATTAGCCCGCAGTCGTGAGAAAGAAACTTCAGGAAAATCGTGGGCACAAAGATACAAAACCAGTAAAACTTCTGCATGTGTATGTTGCTGCTGGTTTAGCAGTTGAGTCTTTTATATTCTTGTTGTTTTTAGTATCGTGATTTGGGCTTGTTAAACACTAGACAGGCTGTGATTAGTGGGCTAATGTAAACAACCGGCCGCTTAGAAACTGAAAAATTCTCGTAAAAGCATGGGCTCAAAGAAAGGAAACCAATAAACCCAAACAATTCTGTTCGTTGTCAAAACTAGACAACTGGCAAGGCAATAGGTATTCAAAAACGGACAGCAACCCAAGATTTCAAGTCTTTTCTCTCTGGTCTAGTTGGCTGTGTATCATGGGTACGGGGAAGAATTTTGAAGCTTTGGCGGAAACTAATAAAAGGCAAGGACTTGAAGTTGAAGAAGATGAAGATGAATACGATAAGTGTACGTCCGATTGTGAAAGCGACTGCAAGCTTGTTTTTAAAACCCTTGAGCAGAGGCGAGGATTTCATCGTTATTGTAAGGAGATGGAGGATACCCAAGTAAGCTTTTGTCTTTCTATTTGTTCTTGTTTTTACTTTAATTCATTTGATAAACCCTTAAAAAAAAAAAAAACTTGGGTGGGGATTGTATGTAATCCTAACCTTTTTTTCTCTCTCTCTCTCTTTTTTTTTTTTTTTTTATGTTTTGTGTACAGGGTTTCGGCATATCCTTGTCCACTCCGCGCCTTCCGCTTTTAGGTATGGTTTGCCCCTTTTATGAGCCAAACAATGATGAAGATATCAAGAGGTGCGCTGAGTTCGCAATTAAGGAAAAGGCAAGGCTTTTTATTTATGCTTTTATTTTTGTTTTCTCCCTCAATTTTTTATCATCAATTTGTTTGTTGTGTACGTATCATGTTTTTGCAATTACATTGAGTTATTTGTAATTCTCTTTGCCATTTATACTTGTTTGTAGAAGCCAGAGCTGATATTGAAGCGAATCCCTTATGCTGCCGCACAAGTTTGCGCTGGTTTCATCTACTACATAGTCTTTGAGGCCGAAGATCCTGACTTCCCCGGGGAGATCAAAGTTTATCAAACTAAGGTTTACGATGGAATTGGGGGGGTGAACGAGGTTATGGATTTTCAGCCCAGAACCAAGCTGTAGATGGTAATAGCAACTTCGTTCTATTTCTGCCGCCTAATGTATAATCCAACTCTCAACTTATTTGTTAATTTATGATGTATGTCCGGCCTTCTTGCCCTAGGCTGCCTAAATGATTCACCACTGGCCTTCATTTGCATAATTTTGTTGTTTAACTCTGTGATTCTCCGGTAAATGATGAAATCTTAATGTCATGATTCTGCCTGTGTTTTGAGTCGTCAGGTACTCTGATGCATTTGGGTACAGGTATCCTCGTTCTAATGAGCGAGCTGGTGTTGTTTTCAGAGATAAATGGAAGTTTTGTGTTCCTCCATGCTTGGCTCAAAGTCATTTATAAATCTGTCTTTGGGTTTTTCATGTACCTCCATGTTAGTTTTTTAACTGTGTCTTTGGGGACTTTTGAAACTGATATATTGTTGCCTATACTATTGCCATCTTTTACTTATTGAGTAGATCTTTCCTTTTAGTGTTATCCAATTGCTGCTAATTGACTTGTTGTTTTTAAAAAAATCCCATTACCAACTACAGTAGTGGGACTACTAGTGCATGAAAAAAATTTAACCACTTTGTTGAGCCAGCAAGGCATTGTGCAATTTCTATGTGCTCAATTACCCTGGCTCATATATCCTTCTTGGCTGCTTTGATTGTTGTCCAAGCATGCACTATCTTACTGGTACGTACAGACACAACTGAGTCAGTTGTATCAAATTGTTAAGTTGAGGGTGTGATGGAAGGGTTTGTTGTGTAGATATTGTTATTGTTAATTTTTTTTATAAGGAACAATGATGGAGGCCTGAGTTTTCTGTTCATAAGCAAAAACGTTCAGCAGTGACATATATTCTTCCGCATGACAAGAAAATGACACCAAGTTTTGCTTGCATCCAATTCTGCACTCGCATATAATTAAGGTAATATTTAAGAGCCGCAAATTGCCCTAGTTGACGGAAGAGTAAAGAAAGAGTTGCTTTATAAAGCTAAAATAAGCCACCCGTTACATGAGCAGTTTGCTGGTCTAGCCTCATGAGGCATGTGGTATTTTTGATCTATAAACACAATATGCAGCTGTTCTTGGCATTTTTCTGCAGTTCAGTATAGTTGTCACATAAGATTTAGCCACTACTGAACTCTGTTCTTCTCTTGTCTCAGTAAATTTCCCCGATATGGGAAATTTATTGAGGGGAGACTTCTTGAATTTTAGGGCGGTGGCTTAGATACAAAATTACAAAACTATGAGAGAAGTAATGTACATATGCATTTTGGATGCATGTGATATGACAAACATTCTTTCTTGTATAGGAAAACGATGAAAGGATATATAATTTGATTAATGATTGCATTCTTTATTACAAAACCTTCACATGCAACCCAAATTCAATCTAACCTAAACTGGTTTAAAAACACAGCCTTAATCTCTGCTAGTTAATTATAGATTGTTACGCAAATTAAGCTAAACAAGCCAAAAAGAAATGTACACAAAATCCTCAAAGCACAGCCAACATTCCAATGGGAGAATGGATATCCATCCTACCTCAAAGTATAAACACGCCAAAGCCAAACAAGTTCTCTATGCTCTCAGAACAACAAAAACAGAAAACTTGTTTCGAAAACAAGTTTCCAAACAGACCCTAAATAACGGATGTTGTTTCTGGAAGTGACAATGCTGGGTGTTTTCATTGTTGCCATGTACCCTATGAATGGATATGGATGGGTTCTCTTGCTCGTCAAAGTTCCATATATATAGACTATATTATCGTGATTTGGACCTGATAAACACTAGATAGACAGGCTATTGGTGGGCTAATGTGAATAATAACACTACAATTTGACACCGAATCTAGAAGACAGGCCCCCATATAAAGAGAAAATTCTGGTCCAAAAAGTAATAAACCCAATCAATTCTGTTCGTTGTTATGTAATAATATCTTTTCTTTTTCCCCTACTATCTGTGGAGGCAAGGGAATAAATAGGTATTTAAGTGGGACAACAACCTAAAATTTGTTGTCTTTGTTTTTTTTTTTTGCTTGATACTCAGTCACCCCTCTAATAGTTGGCTGTGGTGTATCATTCATGGGTACTGGGAAGATTTATGAAGCAACGCATAAAAGGCAAAGACTTGAAGAAGAAGAAGAAGATGAATACGATAAGTGCCAACCTGAATGCAATAGCCGGTGCGCGATTGATTTCGACACTCCTGACAAAAGGCGACAAATTCATCGTTACCGTAAGGAGATGAGGGAAACCCAAGTGAGTGGTTGTCTTCTTCTTTTCTTTTTTTCTTTTTTTAATTGGATTGCTTCAGTTGATTGTGTGTGTGTGTGTGTATATATACAGGGGTTCGGCCTAACCTTCACTCCGCCATTTAGGTGGTTAGGTCTCACCACAAGGTTTGTTGAGCCAAACGAAGATAAAGATGTCAGGAAGTGCACTGACTTCGCAATTGAGCAAAAGGCAATTTTTATTTGTTTGCTTGCTTGCTTGCTTTCTTTCCTTTTTTTTTCATCAATTGCTCAATCATTTAAGTGTTTTTACAATTATGTTTTGTTGGGTTTTTGCATTTATATTGAGTTCATAATTATAATTGTCGTCGTTTTGTAGAAGCCAGAGCTAAAATTGAAGCGGATCCCTTATGCTGCCAGACATGTTTGTGGTGGTTTCATGTATTTCATCGTCTTTGAGGCAGAGGATCCTGCTTTCCCCGGAGAGACCAATGTTTATAAAACTAAGGTTTATGATGGGATTGGGGAGATGGTGGTTCAAGTCTTTGAGCCCAAAACCTAATTAGGTGGTAATATATATGCCAACTTTTTTTCTTTCTGCTTTTAATCCTACTGTCAACTGGTTTGTTAATTAATGTCATGATGATTTTGCCTGTGTTTTGAGTCATAAGGTAATCTGATGTAATTGGCTGCAAGAATGCTTGTTCTTATGAGCAAACTGGTGGGGTTTTCAAAGATATATGGAAGTTTTATATACCTCCATATGCCTGGCTGAAAGTCATTTATAGTCATTTATAAATTTATCTTTGGGTTTTTCATGTACCTCCATGTTATCTAGCTGTGTCGTTGAGGACTTTTGAAACTGATATTTTGTTGCCTGTACAATTGCCAACTTTTACTTAAGTGTTATCCAGTTGCTGTTATTGACTTTGTAAGAAAAACTCCCATAACCGGCTACAGTAATGGGACTAATGCATCATGAAAAAGCTTTTTGCTGCTCTGATCGTTGCTCTAGCATGCATTATATTTACTGTATAATACACGCGCAACTGAGTCAGTTTTATCAAATTTGTACGTTTTGAGGGTGTGTTTACCAAAAGATAGTACCCATCTCTCAGGAATTTTTGAACCCGTAATCAATTTCTATGCAATTCGAGAATCAACTTTCAATTGTAACTATGTAATACTCATCTCCCGCACTATATATATATATATCAATGCCATGCATTAACTCCGCCTAGGCAGCTATCTCCCTTGCTCATCTTGAGTTACCTTTCGAACCTCCATCTATATTTAGTTTCAGAACGACACCTAGGGAAGGAAGGAAGTTTCCAAAACACTACAACTCAATCAGTCTTCAGGCAACTCATTCAGCTTATCACCCAAATACAAAGCATAAATTAGAATCCGCTAAAATTCTAGAGTAATCGAGTTTACAACGCAAAAAGTAATGGGAACATCTATCTTGTTTGCCCCATCTATGAATATATATTCCTTACTCTCCTCCATATTAGAAAACATGCCAGCTTATCCCCCATATTAGATGCACCCAGGAGCATTTGGGCCGGGGCTTTCATAAACTCCCATACAAAAAACAGCAACCTTCACTTCTTGTTCAGAGATTTTTTTTATTTTTTATTTGTCGAATCTTGCTCAGAGATATACTTCATATCAGTTCTATACTCAAATCATTGCTAACCACGTTGGGAATCAAATCAATTATCTAATGCGGGGACCTGTGGTGATGTTGAAGAATAAAGGGATTGAAAATATTGAACAAGCGAGCATTATATTACTTCAATTGAGAAACTCCCCAGTGTTGAGCAACAATTACAAAGGTCGCACTGCAATAACCAACCTGATACAATCTGACTACGGCAGTACATCCCAAGGAAAAAAGCAGTAGCAATGGAATCAGCTACCAAATTACTCTCCTTGAACATAAACATCTCATTCTCATTACATACATTACTCTCCTTGAATATAAACATCTCGTTGCATTACTCTGCCTATGATATCTCTATCCCTACAAGGCGGAGAGAAACGATTATGGAATGTAGTGAGCATAAATCACCATCAATCCAAGGCATAAAATTATTTCAATCTCCCAAGCAAGGACTGCGCCGATGTCAGATAGCTCTGCATTCATACAATACTTAAACAATACTAACACTTGGTCTGGAGATGTGAAGGAAAATCAAATGAAGAGAGAAAGGAACTGAAACAAGCATATAATTGGCGGTGTTGGCGTAGAAGCTGAGAATTGTGCTGTGAGAAAAATGGAACTTTTGGAAGGGAATAAATAGCAGGGGCAAGTCACATTGGAAGGGAAGATGGGACACAGCAGAAGCCTTTGATCACACTAATGCAGAATCCAATATCTTAAGTATATGTACCTTAAAAAAGAAGAAGAGACAGACACAGATGGAGTAATATTGAGCCAATTTTCAGCATCAACAACCGAATAAGACACACCGTAGATGCTAAGGAGTGAGGCTGATATTAGAAGACTCATTCTTATCCACAAACTTCTTAAACAATACTAGTAATACTTATTGAACGAATAGGAAAAATGATTGTAAGGAAGTAGAGCGCACATAGAGTGAATATAGGAGCCAATCAAAGCAAAAGAGGGCAAATACAGCTTAGGTTGATACAGTTGACAGATTGATGCATATATGGAAAAAAGCAATTAATTTAAAAGTAATTGGTTATTTGGGTTTATCATCATCATCCTCTTCCTGGAAGAGTTCAACCGTCAATTCATCATCGAGTCCTCGATAGACCTTAGTTCGATATGTTATGAGTTGGTCAGGAAAGGAAGGATCCCTGGCTTCGAATTTGATGAAATAGTGATAGCCCACTGAAAGGGAACGTGCTGCATATGTGATTTTTTGCAGCTCCAGCTCTGGCTTCTGCAAATTTAATTAAGAGAAGCATTATATTAACCATACGAGTTAAGCAGAAAAAAAAATGATTCTTTAAAAAAAAAATTATTGAAATAAAGAGAGAAAATTAAGAAAAAAAGAAACAAATGTACATTCTCCCCAATGGCGAACTCGACGCAGGCATCCAAATAATCATCGTCACCATCATCGAGCTTATAAACGCCACCCAGGGTACCCACCGTTAGACGGAAGGTAAGACCAAATGGCTATACAACAACGACAACAATTAAGATATCGAATTAGAGGAAAAATTAATACCCAGAAAAAA
>JAKUCV010001213.1:0-13007 GCA_028386065.3 Turnera subulata | reverse complement strand
GACTTTTAATGCTCACTGAGTAGGCGACTCACATAATCTCCACCGTTGTTTTTTTTTTCAGACCTTGGTTTGCGTGCTGTTCTCGCCTCTATCTTTCAACTCGGAGTTCAGACGCGGATACCTCAGCAGGTAGTTGTGCATCACCTCTCGATTGGATCCATAGAACCCATATGCTTGTTGTTTTCTTTATCACGATTTTTTGATATTCATCTTCCACTGCCTAAGATTTATTTTGAGATATCATAATTGGTTCATTACTTTGTTGGCAGTTTGCTGGGACCTGATTTGTGATATTATTTGGGCGCTTTGCCGGGTTGATTTATGACTTATTAAGCTGGTTTATTTCCTTACATTTTATGACATCTCGGTGTTAATAAGTATTTATGGATGATGTTTGTGTGTCGAGGCATTGGTTTACGTATCCCGGGTTTCAAGGGTATTTTCGTAAGTTCCTTTCATTTAATTGTTTTCATTCTCTTAAAAATCGGGATACGGGTGCTTCAGTGTTGGTAGCGGAGCGGGCTTCAGATCCTTGGCTTAAAAACAGATGTATCTTTAAATTACAAGTGATTTATGTGTTAAAGCCGGTTTCCTGTTTTGAAACTCAAAAGTCTTTTGACATATTTTGCATTGATATATGTGTTATTATGGATCCACCCCAAGACCAGCAAAATGCTGATGGGCAGGATGAACACCCTAGCCATATTTCCGACTCAGAGTCGATGATGCAAGTCCCTGATGGTCAGGGAAATGCTGGTGCAGCAGGAGCATAGAATGCAGTGCCATTAGTACCTCCTGGTATGGATGCGGCGATACAACAACAGTTTCAGGCTTTCCTGCAGTGGCAACAGTTTCAACAGTTTCATCAGCAACAGCAGGGCGCCCAAGTCGTTCCGGTCGCACCTGTTGTAGCACCTGTGGTAGGCGATATGGAGAGTGGTTATAAGCACATGGATAAGATAGCAGTTGAGATGTTCTCAGGAGAGAGAATCACCGCAAGGGTGGCTAATGATTGGTTCCGCCAGGTGGAGAACGTCTTGGAGAAGTTCACGTATACACCTGAGCACTGGGCACGATTTGCAGCACACAAGTTCACGGGTTACGCATTGAGCTGGTGGCAGGGACTTGTTGCGAACCTACCTAGACCAGTGGTGATGCCATGGGCAGACTTCAAGGATAAATTCTACAAGGAGTTCCTTACCGTTGGTTTCTTGGAGGACCAGAAAAAGAAGTTTCTTGAGGTGAAACAGGGGCCCGATGAGTCAATTTCTGCATTCAGGACTGGTTCTGTACCTTCTCTCTTACGCCAAGGAGTTTGTGCCCCATGAGGTCACTCAGTGTAGGCGGTTTGTTGACACTCTGCACCACGAGTTGGCGATAGTAGTGGCTGGTGGAAGACACCGGACTTAGGAGGCAGTTTGTGAGGCTGCTTTTGATGCTGAGAGGATTCAGTTGATCGGGCAGGAGGCTCGGGCAGTTGAGCAGAGGAAACCATCAACAGTGTCTGGACAAAAAAGGAAATATTCTGATTCTGGTGATGCAAGCTACATGAGTCGACAGGGTTCTTCCTACCAAGGTTCGAAGAAGTCCCGAGGACAGAATTATCAAGGTGGACCGGGCAGGTCTTCGGGAGGAAGGTCTTATCAGTTTGGATCTCAGGGGCGGGGTCCGTGGACAAGACCTCCTATTACATGTTGGTATTGCGGGAAGCAGGGACACAACAAGTCGGAGTGTTACAAAAGGATTCGAGATAGTGGTGGTAGTGGGTCCCAGTATACCGTACAGAACTCCGTGCCTAATGGTACAGTTCCTTCTGGTCCGAACAAGGGTGGTGGACACCAGGGAGGAAGTCATGGGAGTTCTGGAGCTCCGAGCCGCGAAGGTGCTACTCGATCTGCTGCAACTCCTAGGGTGTACTCTATCACTCGGGAGGAAGCTACTGACGCCCTAGAGGAATGAGATGTCTCGAGAGGGTTCACTTTTGTTTTGTTTTTTTTTTCTTTTATTATTATTATTATTTTACCATGTAAATTTCGAGGACGAATTTTAATGAGAGTGGAACGTTGCCAATGCTAGTTTAGTGGAACATTCATATAAGTGGAAACTTATGTCATAAATAAGCGGAAACATAAATATTATTAATAATACTAATATTATTATTACAAACATTAATATTACATTGATATTTTTTTTAAAAAAAAATACATTCATCGTCTTGGAACGACGTTGACCCTGAAGCTGTTGGGGTCATTGTTGATGTTGACTTGGATGTTGTCGCTCCACGAGAACCACATGCCGCCTGTGTTGTTCTGGCCAAAAAGCTCGAACCGGTTTGCTTGAGGGAACCAGGGTGAGATGGGACCGTGATCGTCTTCAGGCTGCCACTGGGTCTCCATGAGAAGAAGCATGTTGGGCTTGTATTGGTTCTTCAGGTCCCTCAGGGTAAGCAAGAACTCCTGGGAACGCCTAGCGACTCCTCTGTAGTTCCACACCAGTAGTCGGGCCATTGGCCAAGTTGGAGGTAATCGAGTCACTCTGGGCATGCTCTGGGCAGTCATCGAGAGCTCGTAGTAGGTGCCTTGGTCCAGGAAGTGGCAAGTGGACTCTAGGTTGAACTCCTGAAGTCCTTCAGAGATGAAAAACATGACGGAGTTGGCCGAGCCGTAGAAGGAGGTCCTCAGAGTGCCATGGTCCTCTAGGAAGAACGTCTCTTCCATGGGAGTGACAAAGAACCTCGATGAGTAGAGTTCGTCGACGAAGACCAGACGGGGCATTCTGCCGAGCTCGTTCGGAAGTCCCTCTGGATGCTCGTTGATCATGTTGTAGGCCAGCCGGTTTCTTCTGCCTAGGTTGGCACCTTCGACAAAGAAGACGGATGAGGGAGCAGGCATGTTGTTTCGACGTGTGGTGTTTTGTTTTTTGAACGTTGTGGTTTTGGTTGCCTGGATGTTTTGTTTTCTCTTGGATGCTTTGTGGTTTTTGCTTTCTGTTGGTTTGCCTTTTATAAAAAAATGTTTACTGTTTTGTTCTTCCAAGTTTAGACCCCACCTATCCCCGAGAAAGTCTAACGGATTTTCCGATGATGGGAAAAACAGATTTCCTTCACAAAGCTCCAAATCGTTTCCATTCTTCAAGGTGTTGTTTTTGAAAATTTTGTCGTTGCTTCATTTATTGCTTTGTTACCTTATACGTTTTCCGGGCCACAAATGCCAGTGTTTTTCAGCCCTTTTCCATCTTATGATTTTCTATCTCCTTGGCTACTTTATTTTATTCTCTTTAAGACTTTTTCCTGCATCTTTTATCACATGCATTCGTAACCGTTGTGGCTAGACCGATGGGACCATACCTCGAGTAGAGTGCATGTGCGACAAGCTCACACCCGTTCGGACATCGTGGAGGGAAACGAGACTTGACAGACGTTTTTGGCTCATGCAGAATTTGTGGACAAGTGGATAACATTTCTTTCGAGGGACACAGGACGTTCCCGTGATCATCGCCTTGCGAGTTAACGGACGTCTCTTCCACGAGGGAAACCAATGTCACCGTTAGCTATGTACGTTACGTTTCTCGGGATCGAGGATGTTTACGATCGATCTAGAGCGCCGAACATGGAAACATGTTTTTTTTTAACTTCTTAATGTTTTGATTTTATTAAACGAGTTTTGTTTCGTTTTAATTTCTTTATGTGTGATTTTATATCCTTATTGTTGATTTTTTTTTTAATCTGCTTTGAGATGTTTTGTTTTTTCTGTTTAATACGAGATTTCATAACATAAGAGTTTTGATTTACAAAGAAAGCTTATTTTATTGATTTCAAAACGGTTTACAACGGAGAAGAAGTATTCTAAGGAGTCACTTGCTTCTCAAGATCTTTTACAAGCTTTTGTATGTTCTTCACGTGAGGGAAGAGTTCTGTGCACGCTAGTTCTATCTGCATCACCGCCGAGCTGACCTTCTTTAGTGAAGTGTTCAGTTGCGTTAGTGTCTGCAGTGGAGTGCTGCTTTCAGCAGTTGCCTTGCCCTTCCTATCCTCAGCTTTCTTGTTGGCACACTTCTTTCGCGATCTGCTGGAAACGACCATATGCTCTTTCAGACCGATGATGTTTGTCTTGAACCGCTTCTTGGGAGGTTCTTCATCGGAGCTCGTCGGGAAAGCAGTGCCACCGATATAGCTGTTGTTCTCGGAGTCTGAGGTAGTTCGAGATCTGATTGGAGAGTCCATGGTTGTGTGTGAGTTTGCCAGTCATGAGGTTCGGTTTATATAAGCGGAGGAGATGTCGCTTAAGGGTATAAGCGGTATCTCGCGATGAGTTTGGACACCTGGTAGAGAATACCAGAAGCTTATCGTGGTAGGACCCACGGATAAGACAGAATTTCGAGGACGAAATTCTTTTAAGGTGGGTAGAACTATAACGCCCCGGTTTTTTGTTTTTAAATTTATAAAAAAAATTAGAATCTGCTGACGGAAATAAAATTTATTTTTCTTGGAGTTATTAATTTTAAGTGGGTAATATATCGTTTTCGAGTTTCGTCGGATGTAAAATGCGTTTCTGGATGAAACACGAAGTTAATCGTAGTTTTAGTTTAAACTACGTCGTTTTGGGTTAGAGGAAAAAAAAAACAACCCTAGGGATGGGTCAGCCTGGGCGGGTTGACAAAGCCAAGCCAAACGACACGTTGTTTTGACCGACTGGGTCAAGCCCTAGGCACCCCCCCGTCCCCTTTCTTCTTTTTCCTTTCCTTTCTCTTTTGCCTTCTTCTCTTTTCCGCCGTTGCCAACGGCTCTTGTCTCCACGATCTGCTCCCCTCCACCATGATACCAACGGTCATCAACCCCACAACCTCCTCCTCTCTCTTTTCTCATCTCTTCCTTTTCTTCTCCCCTCAATTCCATTCCGAAACTTCTCACTCCTTCCCTTTCTCCCGCACCGACACCAACACCATCTTCTTCCTCTCTCGTCTACAAACACCTCTCCTTCACTTGTCGTCACTACTGCACCGAGGCCGGGTTAGGACGCTAGGTGAGAACTGGGCGGAGAACTCGAGGATCGAGTTTGGGTGTACGCCGCCAACGCCGTCCGCGACTGTGACGAGGAAGCCTGCGCGAGGTATTGCCGCCACCGCGTCGTCGTCGTGCTGGTAAGTCTCGCCGTCCATCTATTCTTCTTCCTCCACTCATCTCCTTAAATTGTTAGTGGTTCATTGATGACGGTATGTGTGCGTTTGTTGGTGGCCGGTAATTGTTGGGTGGTGGGCTCGGCGTATGCGTGGGGGGTTGCTATGGTCGGATTTTGGAATTGACGACACGGGATGGCGATGTGTTTGATGGCGGTCTGTTGCTGGTGGTTCTGATTTCCGGTGGTAGAGCTTGCAGTCGCGTGATTCGTCACGCAGTTTGGACTCGTCTTGGAGTTGTGGACGGTGGGCAGTGACGACCCACTTGTTCTTACTCCGGTAAGGATTCTATACCACAATTTCCTAAATTCGTGTTGTTGCTGGTGGTGGTTTTGTTGAGAATTGGATGATTATTGGATGGTGGCAGATCGATTGTGGTAGTAGTACAGCTGAAGCTTGTTTTTATTCTTGGCTTTGACTTTTCCGGCGAAGCTGACAGAAATCCGGCGTGGCTCAGAAGTTTTCCGGCAAGGGCTCGGGTTCTGTCCAGCAGAACGTACTTTTCTTCTTCGACTACTAAACGGTATTTATTTCCGGTTTAGTCCCGGTTTCGTTTGTATATGTTTTATTAGATTTATTGGGTGTATATACTTTTATTTCTATATGAGATTAGTGGATTATCGAGAGTGGGGAGTTAGAGAGTGTGGCCGAAAGACTTACCGACACGGATAGAGTTTTAGGCCGATCAACTCCTGGGCTCGGAAACAACTTTAGAACGATGTTTAGGAAAACCGGGCCCAGGCCCAATAAAATAATTATAAAGCTTAGAATGTTTTAATGGACTTAAAGATTTGGACTTAAGGCCCAATAACAATTAAATAAGTTAAGGACTTTAAGGAACGGGCTTGAAGCCCAATTGGATAATTGGTTAGTATGGACTTAAAGAAGTGAGCCTTAGGCCCGAGAACCTGTTTATGAACTTAGACTCGGAGATTTCTTAATCGGATAGTTAGGGTCGGGAATTACTCGGATTGAGTATACCCTAAGCATGCATGCACGATTTTTACGTTTTAAATTGTTTAGTGATTATTTTATATGCCGGTATTCAGGCACGGGTAATACCTCGGGAGCTGGAGAGTCGGGCTCGAGGAGAAGTCATGATCAACTTTTCGAGGTGACATTACAAGTCTTTTACATATGTTTTGTGAATGCATGTTGGTGTGGTTAGTTAGTTTACTTGCCTTGTTTGCTACATGCGGTGATTGGGATTATGTGTCTGTTTGCTCTCACATGTCTATTTTCGGTATAAGTAATTGCTATGGAATATAACATGTTGTTATGTTTTGGCGATAGTGTGAGGTTATGGGCCAAAGGCCCGGATATGAGTATAATACATAAAGTTCACACATCCCTGGAAAACATAATGTACGACACACAGAACTGTAAAGAACAACTAAGAATAAAATACTAAATTCTACTGTGAAGTCGACCGGTAGCCCCGAGGGAGGGTTGGGTACCCTCGGGTCACTTTATGCGGTTTAGCATGGTTATCCCAGGGGAAGGTAGGTGCACCCCTGGAAGACTTGGACCAGTTAGGTGTGTCTGAGCGCACCCTCAGGGAGCTAGCGGCCACTCGAGGTTTATCAGTGGTTTTTGACCTCAGAATCTACCCCTCCTGAGGTTTGACACTTGTGTTTCACACCCGGATCTGATCAGATGCGCTATCGAGACTTGACTCACAGTAGAAGGCCCAGAATAATAACAAAATACGTTGAAACTAAACAATAAATACAATAATGCGAAAAGATGACTAGGTGTTGGTGTGTGATTCTAATATTGCTTGTATGCTATACTTGTGTTCGTGAACAACTCACCCCACGAGCATGACTTCACTTTTCATGTGTACATAGACTTTTAATGCTCACTGAGTAGGCGACTCATATAATCGCCACCGTTGTTTTTTTTTTTTCAGACCTTAGTTAGCGTGTTGTTCTCGCATCTATCTTTCAACTTGGAGTTCAGACGCGGATATCTCAGCAGGTAGTTGTGCATCACCTCTCGGTTGGATCCATAGAACCTATATGCATGTTGTTTTCTTTATCACGATTTTATGATATTCATCTTCCGCTGCCTAAGATTTATTTTGAGATGTCATAATTGGTTCATTACTTTGTTGGCAGTTTGTCGGGACCTAATTTGTGATATTATTTTGGCGCTTTGCCGGGTTGATTTATGACTTATTAAGCTGGTTTATTTCCTTACATTTTATGATATCTGTTAATAAGTATTTATGGATGATGTTTGTGTGTCGAGGCATTGGTTTACGTATCCCGGGTTTCAAGGGTATTTTCGTAAATTCCTTTCATTTAATTGTTTTTATTCTCTTAAAAATCGGGATACGGGCGCTTCACACTCTCTTTCTTCTTTTCATTAACCGCTACCTTTTGTCCACTGGATAATAGGTTTTGGCTCGTCCATGAGCTGCCTTTGATGATTTGATGACAGCCACGATGTGTCCTCATATGCTCATATGCTCAGTGCAGGTGTGAGATGTGTGACAATTGTATATATTCTAAGTGCATATGTGTGCAATATGTTATGATATGCATGAACACATAAAAACCAAATGTGGAGCTAAATCAGAATACTTATGATATATTGCAAATACCAAGCTCATGATTTTGGTGAACTGATCTTCCTTCATTGGTTTGGTAAAGATGTCTCTAGTTGATTTTCAGTTCTCACAAACTCAATAGCCATATCCTTCTTCAACACATGGTCTCAAATAAAATGATGTCTGACTTCAATGTGTTTGGTTCGAGAGTATTGCACCGGATTCTTAGTCAGGTTGATGGCACTTGAGCTGTCACAAAAGATAGGAACACACTTGAAAGTTAGTCCATAATCAGCAAGTGTTTGTTTCATCTAGCACTTGTGCACATCATGCACCAGCTACTACATATTCAGCCTCGGTTGTGGAAGTAGCAACTGAGTTTTGCTTTTTAGTTGACCAAGATACAGGTGATTGTCTAAGTAATTGACAAGTACCACTTGTACTTTTTCTATCAAGAGTGCACCCTGCAAAGTCTGCATCTGAGTAGCTTGTTAGTTCAAAAGAGTTCACATTAGGATACCACAAGCCTAAAGATGATGTTCCGTTTAAGTACTTGAAGATGCGCTTGATAGCTTTAAGATGAGATTCTTTTGGGCATGATTGAAATCTAGCACACAAGCAAACACTATACATAATGTCTGGTCTTGTAGCTATAAGGTAAAGAAGACTACCTATCATGCCTCTGTATAATTTCATATCAACAACCTTACCATTCTTATCCTTGTCAAGTTTGATACTAGTGCTTATTAGTGTCGGACTAGTTTTGGCTTCTGACAAGCCAAATCTTTTCAGCAGCTCTCGTGTGTACTTTGCTTGCTTAAGGAAAATCCCACTATTGAGTTGCTTGACTTGAAAACCCAGGAAGAAATTTAATTCCCCCATCATGCTCATTTCAATCTCGCTGTGCATAAGCTTTTCAAACTCTTGACAAAGAGATTCATTAGTAGCACCAAATAGAATGTCATCAACATATATTTGCACAATAATGATATCATCTTTGTTAGATTTCACAAATAGAGTTGAATCTATCTTTCCTCTTGTAAAGCATTGTGAAATCAGATATGAGCTTAATCTATCATACCAAGCCCTAGGTGCTTGTTTAAGACCATACAATGCCTTTTTCAACTTAAAAATATATTGTGGATGCTCATGGTTTTCAAATCCTGGAGGTTGTTCTACATATACTTCTTCCATAATATATCCATTTAGAAATGCACTCTTGACATCCATTTGATAGAGTTTAAAAGATTTAAAAGATGCAAATGCAAGCAGCATACGAATGGATTCAAGTCTAGATACTGGTGCAAAGGTCTCATCATAATCAATACATTCCTCTTGATTGTATCCTTGTGCAACCAATCGGGCTCAAGCTTGTTGCTAAAGACCCATTTTGTTCCAATGACATGATGGTCTTCTGGCCTTGTAACAAGCTCCCACACATTATTCCTCTCAAACTGATTAAGCTCTTCTTGCATTGCCATCACCCAATTTTCATCAAATATGGCATCATTGGCATTTTTAGGCTCAATTTGAGACAAAAAGGCAAGATGTGTGTTGATTTTTGTAATTTGGATCTGGTGGTTACACCTCTTCTAGGATCACCTAATATGGCCTCAGTTGAATGGCCTCTAGGTGCATGAACCTCAGAGTTTCTCGGTTGTGAACTTGAACCAGATTCCAGAACATTTGGCTGCACATCATTATTCTGAACATTTGGCTCGGGAGAAGCCAAATGTGGTTGAATCGCAATTGGATCACGTAGTTGCTCATCTTTTATCTCATCCATATCAATAACCTGTGGCTGATTCTTAGGGATAAACTCAACTTCTGTATCATCACTAAGATCATTCAAGTTAATCTCATCAAACACCACATGCATGGATTCTTTAACAACCATGGTTCTTTTGTTGTATACCCTATAAGCTTTACTTGAATAACCAAGAAATATACCATCATCAAACTTAGCTTGAAACTTATCAAGATTATCTTTAGTATTCAGAATGTAACACCTGGAACCAAAAGTGCGAAAATATGCAATATTTGGCTTTCTATCGAGCCAATTCTCATAAGGTGTCTTTTCAATTATAGGACGCAAAGAAACTCTGTTTAGGACATAGCATGATGTATTCACACCCTCAGCCCAGAAATAGGTAGGTAACTTATACTCATTAAGCATAGTTCTAGCCATTTCTTGCAAGGTTCGATTCTTCCTTTCCACAACCCTATTTTGTTGAGGTGTTCTAGGAGTCGAGAAGGTGTGTTCAATGCCATTTTGTTCACAGAATTGATTAAAGGTGGAATTATCAAATTCTCCTCCATGATCACTTCTAATTTTAGATATTTTATACCCTTTTTCATTTTGTAGCTTCCTAATTAATGAGCCAAATTCTTGACATGCATGATCTTTTTGTGAAAGAAATAAAACCTATGTGAATCTAGAATAATCATCAACTATTACAAATGCATACTTTTTACCACCAAGACTCACAGTTCTCTTAGGACCAAAAAAATCAATATGTAAGAGTTCAAAAGGTCGAGAAGTTGATATCACATGTTTTGGCTTAAAAGAACTTTTGATTTGTTTACCAAGCTAACATGCACGACATTTGGTTTCTGCCTCGAACTTCAGTTTTGGCAGACCATCAACCAAATCTCTCTTTGATAGATTTGAGATAAGTTCAAGATTTGCATGCCCTAGCCTCATGTGCCATAGAGTTGTAGTGTCTGTTCTTGCACTAAAGCACTAGATCTCAGGATTAGTAACATCATTTAAACATATAGAATATAGATTACCAATCCTCTTACCAACAAATAAGACATTCTCATCATCAACTCTATTCACAAGACATCTAGATGATTCAAAAGTAACTCTGAATCCTTTGTCACAGAGCTGACTAATACTAAGCAGGTTGTACTTAAGATTATCAACAAGTAGCACATGCTCAATAGTTGAGTTAGTGCCAATCTTACCAATACCGAGGATTTTTCCTTTAGAGCTATCACCAAATGTAACATTACCTCGGTGTTTTGAGAGAAGGGATGTAAATTTTGATGGGTCAGCTGTCATATGTCTTGAACAACCACTATCCAGAACCCATTCATCCCTTGCATCCTGTCAAATGATCAAGTTTTAGGTACCCAAACTAACTTGGGTCCATCAGGGTTAGATTTGGCTCCTTTCGGAACCCAAATATATTTAACATGATTGTTTCTCTTCCTATGAAAGCATGATCTTCATTCCAATAGTCAAAGTTCACTCCATCAAAGTACGGAGCTTTGTTGACACTTGTACCTTCATAAGCCATGATCTTTCTCTTTGGAGGCTAATCCACTAGACTGAGAACGCAGCTTCGCTACCAATTGTTGGCCTAAAAAAGGCTAAGAAGGGGGGGTTGAATTAGCTTTTCCTCTTTTTCGGTTTTCAGAGATTCGGCTCGACACTAAACCTAAATGTTAAGCTTAAGTGAAAATGCAAGGATGAAGACAGAAAAGCAATGGACACAATGAATTTATAGTGGTTCCCCACGCAGGAGTACATCCACTACCTAAAGGTCCCCCCTTTAGGATTTCTAAACTGTTCACTAATTTGGTTTTTGCAGGCGAGCCAAATAACCTATAATACACAAGTTTTTGTGGGCTGAACTTGCTAAACCTAACCCAAAGCTGAACCTAGATTTGTCAACCCAACAAGATTATCCCCTAATCCTGCTGATTACTACCTTTCCTAGGGCAAAGCTTCAAGAGTGACTCACTCAAGAAGTTACACAAATTAAGCACAAGAATATCTCTCAAGGTAAGTTCTTTTTCTCAACTTAGAATCTCATGAATGGCTAGGTTGATTTGCTGTGAGGCTTCAATCCTCTATTTACAGATTCTAAGGATTGGGAGGAGTGTCTTCTAATGGCTAGATTGCTTCCAGGTGGCGCACAAGTTGACTTCTTTTTTCATTTAAAAACTGTCAATATTTGGCTGTTGGCTGAACCAGAACGAGTAATTACTTGGGTAGAAATTGTTCTTCAATCTTCAAAAAGTTTCTCCAAAAATGGAATTGAGGACCACCAGCTCTTTGATGCATGAAAGAGGATGTGAGGACCACTTTTGTGACCGTTTTCTGACCTTTGGAGACCAAGTAAATCTGTTGCTTTAATTGCACAAAAGTTAGCTACTTTTCGGGACCACTTCTCCAACTGCCCAGACAGCGACATTTTGGTTCGACGAAAAAGCCACGCTGAAGCCAAATCTTCATGGTATTTGGTTTCTGCCAGAAACCAAATTTTCTACAAATGCTTAAAACACACAAGGGCTTTCCATACTGTTTGTTAATCATCAAAATAATAATGTAGCCATTGAATAATCATCAAAAATGTACC
This sequence comes from Turnera subulata, assembly GCA_028386065.3. Taxonomy (NCBI): domain Eukaryota; kingdom Viridiplantae; phylum Streptophyta; class Magnoliopsida; order Malpighiales; family Passifloraceae; genus Turnera; species Turnera subulata. The sequence goes on along the minus strand of JAKUCV010001213.1, from coordinate 908 downwards.
AAACAAGATTAGACTTAATTAATTATTTAATTAAGCACTTAACATATGTTTAGGCTAACAGTTTACACTTCAGGAAGATCCCCAGCTATTGCACAAAATTTGAGTGTATACTTGAGCTTAAAACATTTGGTATTTGATCTGGTTTTTTTTCTTACAATGCGAATCTGTTTCAAATGGCAATTTGTAAGCAAGGCTTAGTTCTGTTTTGTTGGGTACTCAAGTCTAGGATTAAATTTGAGAGTAGGTTCAAACTTAGCCTGTAAAAGCTTGTGTAAGGTTAGAGTTTAGCCTGTGAAAAACTTGTAAAGGTTCGAGCTTAGCCTAGAAAAGCTTGTGTTTGTAACGGTTAAGGTTGATCCCGTAAAAACCTAAGTATAGTGAGTGTTTCCAAATCCTAAAGGAAGGAACCTTTAGGTAGCGGAGTACCTAGTGAAGGGGAACCACTCTAAATCACTGTGTTTACTATTTTCTACTCCCTCTCTACTCGCTTTCTTGCTCCATATACTCGCTAAGTACTTAACAGATTTGGTATCTCAAAAACCAAATCTTTTTACTATTAATAGTAATACCGGTCAGACCCAGTTAAACTATGGTTAACCTCTAAACCCGCGACCCGACCATTGAAACGGGTCAATGGCCGAGCCGGGTGTTATAACCTTGGATAAGCATGCAAACTTCTAAAATATCAATTTTCATGAAAGTTGATTTTCAGTGGGCACCAATTGCAGCATCCATTGTTAGAACGCAATGGAAAAAATCATAATAAAATTTCAAGGTGATGGAGGAGATCATATCTGACCAAGTCAAAGTAATAGTATTACAATTTGAAATGAAGTCAATTATCAAAGTCTTTCTTTAGGAAATTCTCAAAAAAAAGTCCTTCTTTAAGAAATAAAATAAAAAATTTC
>JAKUCV010001212.1:0-14665 GCA_028386065.3 Turnera subulata | reverse complement strand
TTCCACATTGAGCCTCTAAAATTTTACCTGAAATTGCTGTTGGAAGCGATTTAAGAATTTGGAGCGGCAGTGGTGTTTGTCCTTCGGCCTAGAACTGTGAAATTAAAGTTTGGCAGGAGCTGCAGGACTTGTCCTTTAGCTACCTCGACAAATTCAGGGTGGGCTGTTTAGATTGGCTCCTGCCATTCTTGACAGGGTAAATCGTCCTTTGGGTTGGTCCAATCGACCCAAACATGAGTTATATTTAATTTTCTGGAATTCGTTAAACTATATTGTTGAGGAAAGGTAAAAAATATTATTGATGTGTATTCAATCACTAGGATTTTTTATCCGTTGATAAATCTGTAGATAATGACCCGAAAAAGTTCCATGGCGGTGAGAGGCACCATTTATACTGTTACTACGTTGCATTTTATCTTCTTTTCTTCTTGTTGTTTGAAACGTTTTGTATCTTATCCTCTTCTTCTTTTCGAATTTTTGAATCCTATCAATCATTCTCTTAACCATTTATTTTATGAACCCTATAAAACGCTATCTTTGCTGCAAAGGTTGAACTAAGGAAAGGTAGTTGTTCAGCCTTCTTTCTGTTTACTAGAAGAGCCTCATAAATGCGTGCATTTTTATTTGTTGCATGAAATAAATTTAGTCTTTTTGAAACTCTGCAGAACCTTACTACGACAATGCTAGGCATTACTATGCTCGCGCGCTGCCAATTTTGGTAGGCATTGGTTGGAGAAGGAAATCAGCGGGTTGCAGATGCGTATCCATCAATGTTTACTTTGCATGATAATAGGGAATCTTATCTTGATATTTACTGTTCTTGAATTTTCTTCCACTAATGTTTGTCAAAGTGAATCCTGAATTCTGACTTCAGAAGTGCCAAACTAGCCATCTGTTATGATGTTTGTGACCAGAGAGACTCAGCTATCAGCCATTAAGAGAAAGCTCTCGCACTCTATCAGCCTCTACTGCATCTGCCTGCAAATGAAGCTGGAAGCTCATCAAGAGCCCAAAACAGATTTCAATCCCCTGAGAGTGAGCTCGCTAACATCATACGCAAACATACTTCCAGAATAACTACGGTGATTCAGCTACTCAAAATACACTAAAGTAGTTGTGCAGTTCACAACAAAACATCCCACACACTAGACAAACATTGATTAATTAAAAGTAAGAGGTTGAAGTGCCAATTGCGTCCAGAGGGATGCCATTATGCTGGATAAACTGAAATAAATAAATAAAAAAGAGAGAGAGAGAGAGAGAGAGAGAGAGAGAGAGAGAGAGAGAGAAAATTTAAAAGACCGCACATAAAATACCAATAGCAAATGGAAATTCTTGAACAGTAAAAGGGGAAAAAAGAGTACTTATTTTGTGGGGCTGGAGTTCATCCTGAGCTCTTACTGAGCTCCTCCGCCAACCGGCGCTCCTCCGCCATCTGGCGCTTCGCCGCCAAATCGGCATGTGCCGCCTTCAAAGCTGAAGCCTTTATGCGGGGATGAAAATAAATAACACAGCCCAGGGCGGCCCACATCATAAATCTTCCAGGATTCAAGTTGACAGAAAGAAAGTTCTCCTGTGACAATTAATATAGATGCCACGGAAGAAATTAATAAGCCATTTGTAGAACATACTCTGTAATCTAAGTAAGCCAGGGACAATCAACTCTATCTGACAGTATTATCCGGCAGTAATAAACATACAAGGTAGGGGAATTTAATTAACGGCAACTCAGGAGAGGCCATCAAAGTGAGATTAAACAAATCCAGATCATGATCAAACTATCTATATCAGGATCCTCCGGGACAGACATGTACAAAATTAAGATTATTAGAATAAGAAGCCAATTTCCCTAACAAATTAACTCTAGGCAAAATTAACCTAGAACGAACAACTATGTGTGTTAATACAAGTTATACATATCCTAAAACTAATCTCACAAGAGGTACAGGTGATTACCCACAACCTCAACTAATCCACAATTGATTAAAAACAAAAAAAAACCACAATCTGTATTTGCACTCCTTATAGTCAGAATATATAACTAGAAGAATGGCTGGGCACAAAAAAGTACATACCACCCTTCCCAAGACTTTACCAATCAAAGGATTCACCATCTGCTTCAAGAGAAATAAAACAAGAGATTAACCAGGCGAGACAAAATCAAATCACAAAAGGGGGACAGAAAAAGAGCAACATCAAGAAAAAAAAAAAAACATAGATTTGTAGATCCGCATGAACAATCCAAGAAAAAACCACAAAATCAAGAAAGACGATATCAATCAATTGCCGCAAATCTACCTTGTTTTGGAAATTGGGTGCTGTACGCGATGTACAATAATAGAAGAGCGGCTACGGAGAGAAAGGCTGCAACTAGGGTTTTTGGTTAAGAAGTATGCGGCTAAACTAGGATAACCTCTTTGAAAAAAAAAAAAAAAACCGGTGTTTGACTCCTTAAATTTTGTAATTTCACATTTAACCTCAATCTCTTAGGGTTTTACATTTGTGTTTGATGGTATGGCAAGATCATTACCGTTTGATTCTTTTGTCTATTTCAATTTTTAGAAAAAATAATAAAAATAGAAAAAGAACTTCAATAATAAATATAAAATAATTATGATGGTGATAGTGGGTTGGAGTGGTTCCTCTGGCATTTTGTGGGAGGAAAAAGAAAGAAAAAAAGTAAAGATGAAGTTCTTTTTGGTTATTATATTTTTGTAGAAAAATAAAAAAATAAGGAAAAAAACTTTTGGTCTGATGGTTATTATTTTATTGGCCTCTTTTTTCTTTATTGTTATTTTATTTTTCCAAGAAAAAAATAAAATAGATATTTATTGAATAAAAAATAAGAGTTCGCAGCTCTCATTAATGATAATGGTATTTTTTTAAAAAAAAATATTTATGTAACAGAAAAAAAGAAGAAAATATAAGAGAGGATTTTTGGGAGCGATGAAGTACGAAAAAAGATAGTTCTAAAAAACAGTATCGAAGAAAAAGTTTCATCTGTTGTAAATAAAATATAGTGAATATCATTGTTACCATCCAGTAAAACTTATTTTTATCGTATCTGATTTTACTCTCAGTAAATATTTTATCCCTAAACCTAACATTCAATTGGATTCTTCTCCTTGACCATTTACTCTCCATAATTCCCTTTGTCCTAATCTTAATACCATCTTCTTTTACCTAATATCCTTTTGATTTTATCTTATTAAATTAATCATTCTTATTTGTTTTTATCCTCCCATTTTTACCTATAAATACCCCCATTCATTTCTATACACACTTACACCTTTGATATCCATAAACTCACTCTTTTCAAATTTCCATACAACTCTCTTCTTTCCTTCCTCCATCATTAGTATAATTATTCTCCTTTTTTCTATTATTATTAAAAGTATATTACTTCCACAAAGTTGTATTATTATCTTGATCAAGTTTGTATTATTCCATCAAATAATGAATTTCTCTCCCAATTTTACAACACGTTATCAGCACGAGTCTCTACCCTACTAAGGTAATCATTTCTAAACCTTTTCTTATTACTACTTTTATCATTTCTATATATACATATATAGTACTTATATAGCTGAAAGATTTATCGAGTAAGTATATATATATTACATACCCTATACTATACTTCTACTACTATTGCTGAAATATTTATCGAGTAAGCGTATATACTTATATTATTATTTTACTTCTCTTTATTTGTTTTTATATATTTCTTTATTGTTATAATGGCAAACCTTTCTAAACTTGAATTTGAGGCCCTCGATATTTCCGGAAGAAATTATCTGTCATGGGCACTAGATACAGAAATGCATTTAAATGCTATGGGCTTGGGAGATACCATAAAATCTCCTCAAGAAAAAGGAAAAGCAGTATCTATTCAAGATAAAGAAAGAACTAGTCAAGAAAAAGCAAAAGATGTATCTAGTCAAGATAAGGCAAAAGTCATAATCTTCCTCCATCATCACCTTCATGAAAGTTTAAAGACGGAGTATCTTACAGTCAAAGATCCTGCAGATCTTTGGAAAAATTTGAAAGAAAAGTATGATCACGTGAAGATGGTCATACTCCCAAAAGCTCGTTACGAGTGGATGCACCTGAGGCTGCAAGATTTTAATTATGTGCATGATTATAATTCAGTTGTGTTTTGGATCAGCTCTTAGTTAAAATTATGTGGAAAAGATATTACTGATGTTGATATGTTATATAAAAAAAAAACATTCTCCACTTTTAATGTGCTCCTGCAGCAACAGTATCGTGAAAAAGGTTTCACAAAATATTTTGATTTGATTTCTTGCCTCCTGGTCGCTAAACAAAATAATGAGCTATTGATGAAAAATTATGAGTCTCGGCCCACTGCTTCTGCTCCATTCCCAGAAGAGAATGCAGCAATACATGATAATTCTGGTCGTGGCCATGGACAAGGTCGTGGCCGGGGACGTGGGCGTGGGCGTGGAAGGAACCACTTTAATAATCATGACTGTAATATTAGCAAGAACAAAGGAAAAAATATGAATGATGGCAAACATCAGGACAAGAAAAATCCTGAGACAACTTGCTATCGGTGTGGCATGACAGGTCACTGGTCACGAACAAGTCGTGCAGCAAAGCATTTGATGGAATTCTATCAATCATCCTTGAAAGCAATGTTGAAACAAATTTTGTTCAAGATGATGACCAAGATGCTGCCTTCCAGTCCGACTCATATTTTGATATTGATGATTATCTTGCTTATCTAGGAGAAGCAAGCAATAAAATGAATGTTTGTTTGTATTTATGTTATTATTTGTTGTTTGTTTCTATTATTCTTCTTAATGTTTTTTTTAATTTGGAATAAATTTCAGTTCAGTATTATTTTCTTATGCATGTTTTATTTTCTTTTATGAAGATATGGACATTCAACTGTATGGTTCCAAGAATAGTGACTCTGATATCTGTCTAGCGGACAGTGCAACTACTCATTTCGTATTTAATGAACGGAAATATTTCTTCACTTTGAAATTTGAAAAAGCATATGTTAGTACAATTTCTGGTAATACAAAAATAATTGAAGGCTCCGGAAGAGCTCAAATTTTACTTCCAAATAGAACAAAGATAATCATTAAAAATGCTTTGTTTCTTCAAAGTCTCAAAGAAATTTGTTAAGTTTTAAGGATATCTGTTTAAATGGATATCATATTAAGACAATGAATAGAGATGCCGAATATCTCTATATTACAAAAGTTACCACTACAGGTAATAAACAAGTTGTGGAAAAATTACCTGTATTATCATTTGGATTGTACTACACAAATATTCTAGTCATTGAAAGTTATTATACTCAGCTAGAAGCTGGGACCAGCCTGAAGTTGACTAATGAGTTAAAAATTTGGCATGACCGGTTGGGCCATCCCGGATCAATAATGATGCGCAGGATTATTGAAAATTCATTTGGTCATCCATTGAAAAACCAGAAGATTTTTCAATCTAATGAATTTTCATGTGCTGCTTGCTCACAAGGAAAATTAATTATTCGGCCTTCAAATGATAAGGTTGGTTCAGAATCACCAGCATTTTTGGAAAGAATTCAGGGAGATATTTGTGGACCTATACACCCATCGTGTGGACCATGTAGATAGTTTATGGTTTTGATTGATGCATCAACTAGATGGTCCCATGTATGTTTGTTGTCCTCATGCAATTTGGCATTTACGCGCTTATTGTCACAATTAATCAAATTGCGACTCACTTCCATGATCATGCAATTAAAGACTATACGTCTTGATAATGCTGCTGAATTTACCTCTAAGGCGTTTAATGACTATTGTATGTCAGTTGGAATTGTGGTTGAACATCTAGTAGCTCATGCTCATACCCAAAACGGTCTTACAGAATCGTTAATTAAACGCCTCTAATTAATTGCTAGATCTTTATTGATGAGGTGTAAACTCCCCATTACTGTTTGGGAACATGCTATTTTGCATGCAGCAGCACTTGCGCACATCAGGCCAACGAGTTATCATAAGCTATCCCCTATTCAATTGGTTCATGGTCACGAAGCTAATATCTCCCATCTTCGGACTTTTGGTTGTGCAGTATATGTGCCAATTGCTCCACCACAGCGAACAAAAATGGGTCCTCAAATAAGATTGAGAATATATGTTGGATATGAATCTCCATCAATTATAAAATATTTGGAACCAACTGGAGATTTATTTACAGCAAGATTTGCTGTTTGTCATTTTGATTAAAATGTTTATCCAACATTAGGGGGAGAAAATAAGCAGCTGGATAAAGAAATTAAATAGAATGCTATATCATTATCAAGCCTTGATCCTCGAACAAATAAGTGTGAACTTGAAGTTCAAAAGATAATTCATTTGCAAAATATAGCAAATCAATTGCCAGACGCATTTACTGATATCAATAGTTTGACCAAATCTCATGTACCACTGCAGATGCTCCTGCTACAATTGATATCCCCGAAGGACAACCAAAGATTGCAAATGAATCTAAAGCACGCCAGAAGCATGGAAGACTACTCGGTTCCAAAGATAAAAATCCTCGACAGAGAAAAGGAGCAAAGATACAAGATGGCCCTATTCAGGTAATAAAATCTCCTGCAGAGGTTCAAAATCCTCAAGAAGAGGATAATCCTCCAAAAGAGGTTCCTGACATAAATGATAATGTTCCAGAAGTAACTCAGGTACCTGAAATAAGTCAAAATGATGAGATCTCAATCAACTATATTATGTCAGGAAGAAGATGGAACCGACATGAAATAACCGTCGACGGAATTTTTGCATATAATGTAGCGCTAAATATTATGGAAGGAAATGAGGATCAAGAGCCGAGGTCAATTGATGAATGCCGGCGTAGAAATGATTGGCCAAAATGGAGAGACATAATTAAGGCTGAGTTAGACTCACTCATGAAGCGAGAAGTTTTTGGGCCTGTACCTGATGGTGTAAAACCGGTCGGTTACAAATGAGTATTTGTATGAAAAAGAAATTATGCAAAAAAGAAATGAGGGAAATGAAATAGTGAGATATAAAAGCACAACGTCCTGGTATTGATTATGAGGAGACATACTCCCCTGTGGTGGATGCATATAACTTTTCTATAAGGTATCTGCTCGTTATCAACTCCTATATCAAACAAATAATATGCACACATAAGTGATAGGCAATGTCATGCTACTACTGTATACCGGAAATTAAATACAAACTCGTCTCGGTTACTTCCCCGGGTTATTTCTCCATTATCATCATCATTCACCCATCCTAGAATTGCTCCAGGTCAAGCACGCTTAACTTTGGAGTTTTTCTGGAATGAGGACCGAAAAGGTAGGTGCACCTTGCTGATATAGTTAGTACCCATCAAACCGTTTAAGTTATTCTCAATTGTACAGTCCCATACCTGTAGTGATAGTCGTCAAGCCCTGGAAGTAACCGAGATGTGTTCGTATTTAATTTCCGGTATACAGTAGTAGCATGACATTGCATATCACTTATGTGTGCATATTATTTGTTTGATATAGGAGTTGATAACGAGCAGATACCTGAGGAACCGGACTTGGAGTCTGTGGGGCATTTCCAAACTTGATAATCGGCTAAGGTGAGGATGGATAACCTTGGATATGTGTCTGTGATACTATGTTTGATTTTGTTGTTTGATTGAATTGCTGAATCGAATATTGGCTGTTATATGATTGCTATGGAAATTGTTGATGATTATTGTTTGCTATTTAATTGCTATGGATTTTGCCATGATGTTGCTGGAATGTGCTGTTAGATTGTGGTATTGTGAGTAACCATTGAGCTGTTAGTTGTGAGTATTTAGTGAAATGAAATTGTTGGCTGGTTGAGCTTGAGAAATAATCAGAGAAAATAAAAAGTTGAATAATTGATGATAGAGTAATGGAGTTGGAATTTAATTTGAGATGATGATATAATTGTCACGTGGAAAGTGGTGGTACGACTAGATGGTTAGAGACTAGTTTTGTGGTGTCATGGCCGGTTTGGTTGGTTGATGGGGATGTTGATCCCGGATTTGTGATATTGGGATGTTGATCCCGGATTGTTGGTATTGGGATGTTGATCCCAGATTGTGATTTGGCTTGGCATCCAGATTTAGTTAATAACCAGGTACGACCCTAGCTTGTCCAGTGACGGGACCCGGAAGATAAAATTGGTAATAAAAATAATTAAGCATTCTTTTGGTCTTGGCACAGTTGTTATGGTAGTTTTCTTGTGTTATGATTGTTTGTGCTTACTGTTGTGATTGTTGTGCTTACTTCGAAAGTATTACGGTTGATTATATATCTCTGTTTATCCTTCGTCGGTGAGCACTTCGGACTCACCCTTCGCCTGCGGGGTTTCATCCCGTAGGTTTAGTTGCTTCGTAGATCAGGTACGATGTTCGATGGCTGCTGCTTTCTTCTCCACCTGACTCCGGATCCATACCTTGCTGCATGTGCATAGAGTCTTCCGCTGCTGTTCTGTTGCATATGATGCTGTATTGTAATTCCGCTGCTGTGACTGCTTGCTCTTTTCTCTGTTATTGTTGTATATAGTGAGCTGTGAACTGTTGAATAATGGTCCCCGTGTATGGATGACGATTGTATTATATGGTTTGCTGCTGTAAAATACATGCGAGATGTGCTATGTTTCCTATCAATAAGAATAGTTTCGGCACGTATTTACTATGTACGGTAAATACGGGTCGGGGCGCTTCATTATATGTCCTCACCTAGGCCAGATCAATTGTCTCGGAAGCCGAAGCCTCGTTCCGCCTCAACATATCCTATATTATATCAAAGGAAAAGCCACCACACATAACGTACGCATATAATAATTGTGAATGTACTCTAAAACGTACTTATATCAATATATCATCTTGAGTCCTCAAATCTTTATTAGACCTAAAGCCCATATCAATAATAGTTATCGAGTTTAATTATCCATTGGGCCTAAAGCCCATCTTAAATTAATTATTGTTTCTTGGGCCTAAAGCCCGTTCCAAATCCATGATCAAATAAAATGTTAATGGGCCTAGCCCAATCCGTTATGAAAATCATATTACTTAGTAAAACCCGAGCCCAGCCTTTCCGGCCTAACAATCTTATCTGCGTCGGTGGAATTCCGACCATGGGACTCTTGACTCTCCTGACTCGGTTTCCATTATTTTCATTTCATTACGATACACTAATTAAAGGCATTTATTGTTCATGATATAGTACAAAACTCAAACACACATCAGCGCCCCGGAAATTCCTTTTTGCGTCGCGTAGTGCACCATCTCGCCCAAATGGTACCACCTCGCCGGACCCCGACCAGACCTCGTCAGAACAGTGCTCAACCCGCCGGGAGAACCATAACAGTCCGAATCTGCCTCCAGGAACCGCTAAAAATCCAAACCTGGAACCACAACAAACGACACCCAAATCATCAATCAACAAATCAAGAGCACCAACACAAGGGAATGATTCAGGATGTCAAATCCTTACCGAAAACGAGATCCATCTTGTCCGGATCCAAAAACCCAGGAACCCGAATCCGACCTTGGGTCTCGGATCCACCCCCGACCCGTCACCGCCTACGACCAAGAACTCGAGCCACCAACTACACTGCCCGGAAAGCCCAGCACCATCGCCGGCTGCAACACAGCCACCACATGGCCTGTCCTCCGACACACACACAACACCATTGACGAGTCCAGCGGCCACCAACAAAACCCAACAACCCATCAACATTGGAACCCGATATCAAAAGAAGAATAGAAAAGAAGAACCATAGAAGGGGAAAGGAGAGTCGGGCTTACCCGACTAACAGTGACGGTGACGGCAACCTCGGCTCGTGACAGAGGCAAGCGAAGGACGACCGGAGAAGAAAAGGAGAAGATGGCAGCGGCGGCTCGTAACAGCCCGCACATACACAGCATCCACCCGAAGAAGCAGAGGCATCGACAGCTCCTCCTTCCTTCGACTTGCAGCAGCGGCGGCGGAGGAAGGTGAGAGGAGAAGAACGGGAAGAGAAAGGAAGGGGGTGGCGGCGTGAAGGGGAGAAGAAGAAGATAAGATGATGTTGGGTGGTTCGAAAAGAGAGATATCCAATCGGGCAGAGAATAAACGGAAAACAAAAGAAAAGAAAAGAAAGAGAGGGGAGCAATTAGGTGTCAATTGTTAGCCACGATTTGAGGATGACAAATCCGGTGTGAATCGTGGGGAGAGAGGGAAAGGGGACTATGGCGGCTCGGAGGAGAAAAGAAGAAAAAAGAAAAGAAGGGAAGAAAGGAAAGGAAGGAGGCTTGGGGCTTTGACCCGCCTAAGCCTAAACGACGTCGTTTGGCTTGGGCGCGGTCAACCCGCCCCTCCGGGTCAACACTTACTATTTTTTTTATTATCATTATTATTATTTTTTCCCTCTCCTTAGTTTTAATTAAAACCACGATAAACCTCGTATTTCACCCCGAAACACGATTTATTCTCAACGAAACCCAAGCGCAACAAAATCGCAACTTAATACAGATACTTCCAAGGGAAATAACTTATTTTCCATGACCAAAATCCAGAAATTCCTCAAGGGTAAAATTGAAAATAAAATTTCAAAAATTCCGAGAATTCCATAAAAATTAAGCAAAGAAAATCCGGGGCGTTACTGAAACACCTGTGTCCCAATTTTATAATAAAATACTTAAACTCATGGAAATTACCAAAATACCCCTGAAACCCAGGACACGAAACCCAATGCCAAACATTATCCAATATCCTTAATAAAACGAGATGTCATAAACAATAAAATCAAACCGGCCTATCAAGCCATGAGTTAACCCGGCATCCTGCCGATACATCATCAAATACCAAATCCCGACAACCCGCCGATAAAGTAATCAAAATCAAGATGACATCTCAACAAAATCCAATACAGCGGAAGATGAAGATAAAATAAAAACAAAGTAAAAATGAAATGCAAGTCGGCTTTATGGATCCAACCGGGAGAAGAGGCACAGCTACCTCCTGAGATAACCACATCCGTACTCTGGAAGGGTAGGAAGTGACTGCACGCTAACTAAGAGTCTGAAAAACAACGTTGGTGATTATGTGAGTCGCCTACTCAGTGAGCAGTATAAATCTAATTATGTAGGTGTGCAGAAACAAGTTCGAAAGTAAAGAAGAGAAACAAGACGAGTGTGCAAACATACAACAACCAGTACTAACATGCCAAGACATTCAAGCAAACAGTTCATTATTCTCCATCTGTTGTGTGTTAAGTTTTCTTATTACAATTTATTATTCAGGGCCCCCTACTATGTGCGTCGAGCTCGGTCCCGTCTCATGAGACAACCAGGCATAAGCCCAAATAAAACCAGACACGAAGCCCAAACATAGCCATAGATAGAGAGAGAGAGACAGAGAGAAAGAGGGAGGTAGAAAGGGGGAGGTAGAAGGAGGGAGGTAGAACTGGTCATTACAGACCCATATGCTAATCCGCATATCACATGCTATCCCGCATGCAAACCCGAGGGGTAATACTTCCCGCTCGAACCAACCGGTCATCAGCACACTGTAGCCTATCTTCTACAGTACATTATTCTTATTCACAAATTATGAGTTTATGTGTGCTAAGAATCGTGATTTAACAGGGTTGTGTGTGTATTCTCATCTCAATCAAATATCCGGGTCTCCGACCCACAGCACATCACACATATCACCCAAAATCACACCACATGTTACTTCCATAACAATTCAAAAATTCATGCTCAAAAGCAAACAGTAAGACATAGGCACACAATACGGATCACAGCATGTTAGCAAACAGGCATGCAACTCAAACAGACCAATCCAACAAGCTCATGCATACAAACATAAAAAGACGTATAAAGTCACCTCAACGACGATTGTCCTGTGGAGCTTTCTCCAAAACAGATCCTCCAGCTCCCGAGGTATTACCCGTGCTTGAATACCGGCACACACAAATATTACAAAACAATTATAACCAAAACATGCATGCATGATCACTAAATGCTCAACTGAGTTAAACCCGACCCTAACTAGCCCACTATGTGACTTCCAGGTCTAAGCCCGGAAAAATATTCTCTCACCTGAACTCCGAGTATCGGGACCTAAGGTTTACCGGGCTTAAGCCCAACTAAGCCCAAAAGTAGCTCCCGGGCCTATGGTCCACTCATAATATCCTTTACAAGTTCCCGGGCCTAAAGCCCTTCTAAGTCCAAAATCGAATCCCGGGCCTAAAGCCTATTATGAAGTTGGGCTTAAAGCCCGTTACCCAAGTCTAAAGGTTTTCAATTATATCCTCGGGCCTCAAGCCCATATCTTAAGGTCCATCATCACTAAGTATAGAATTGGGCTCAAAGCCCATTACTTAAATCCAAGATTTATTCACAGATTAAATATTGGGCCTGGGCCCGGTTTCCTAAAACCGTTCTAAGGTCGACCCGAGCCCAAATGTTCCCGGCCTATGGTTCTACCCGTGCCAGTAAGCACCCGGTTATATTCCACATATTTCCCGTTCTCGATTTCTATTATGTACATTACCAATAATACATAACCCAATCCGAAATTATAAGTACATGCTGTGAATGAACACAAATTACACAACATCAGTAATACCGTTAAATGCCGGAATAAAACCCGAGCCTTCGCCGGAAAAATCCCGAGCCTCGCCGGAAAATTCCCGAGCCTCGCCGAATTCCGGTGAACCTCCCCGGAACTCACCCAAAAACTTCCACAACCAACAACAACAACATATTCACATCACGGCAAAACAATTACACAACACTATATCCCACAGATCCTTAAAACGAATTACAAAAGAAAATACAAAATGGATCCTTACCCGAAAATCAACCAATCTGCTCGGAACCCGTCCACAGCCAATCCGAGCCGTGAAGCGCCCCTGCCCGGAGAAAAAAACACACACACACACACACCCGAGCTCCCCACTGCCGGAACGGCAACACGCAACCACCACAGTACACCAACCTCACACGTCCACGACAGCGACCCCCAACAACAACCAATCTTCACAACACCCACCAACACCAATTAAACAAAGCCAAACCCGATTAGACAACCGGCCAAAAGAGAAACAGAGAAAAGAGAAAGAAGGAAGAGAAGGACGGCGAGCTTACCAGCGACGACAGTGGAAAACCCCGAGCCCGACCTCGGCTTCCTGTCGTTCGTCCTCGACTGACGCGACCCGGCCCTGGTGTAGATGACGGCGAAACGGAGAGGAGGCAAAGGTGGGGTAACGGTGGAAGTGCAGAGAGGAGATGGCAGTGGTTTCGGCAGTGAAAGAGAAGAGATGTTGGTGACGACGAGGGGCGAGAGAGAGAGAGAGAGAGAGAGAGAGAGAGAGAGAGAAGAAGAAGAAGAAGGAAAGGAGGTAGGAGCGGCGGCGAGGAGAAAGAGAAAGAAAGAGAAAAGAGAAGAAGAGAAGAAAAAGGGGAATCGGGCTAGGGTTGGCCGCCCTAGTGGACGACCCGTCGTCCGCTTAGGCGCGGTCAACCCCCTGCCTGGTCAACGCGCCCTCATCTTTCTTTTTTTTTTTAAACCAAAACGACGTAGTTTCACTGAAACTACTTAGAAACACATCTCCCAACTTCAAATCCCGATTTAACTCCAACGAGGGTTCGGTAAGGAAGAGACCCGACATAAAACCCAATAATTCGAGGTAAAACAATTTATTTCCTTGCCCAAAAATCCGAAAATTCCTCAAGGGGAAAATTGGAATAAAAATTCAGAAAATTCCGAAAATTAAATTATGAAAATTCGGGGCGTTACAGTTACAGTTCTACCCCACTTAACAAAATTTGGTCCTCGAAATTTACAGAATAACAAGTGCTTAACTGACACAAACAAGAATAATCCAGTATCGAAGTATCGTTGGCCGAAACTACCAAGTAGAACCATCATGTCCATCAAACACATTTCCAAGTAAGAACTCCAATATACCAAGTCGATCATCGACTCTAGTCAAACATGATCAATGGAGCATAAGATCAACGCACTAATCAAAGAGTTTTATCCATCATCATCATCATTGATAATACCAGAATCCATAAACAATCTCATTTATCATCACTCAACCAAATATACTCAAATTTTTTAATCCTTTAAGCATCCCCTCAGGTATCAAAACCTAAAATTATTACCCAAGTAACAAGATCATCACTCCCATTGTGAATACCTCAAGACCAAAATTTATAATCTATGTCATGTTTTAAACCTCATAGCACTTCCTTTCTCTCACACCAAAATTTGTCAGAATTATGTAATCTCCCAGAACATACCCTTAGGCATTAGAACTTGTTCATTACTGGTATATCACAAATATAACACTATAACTTAATTCCCCAAAACTTAAACATCCTTACAAAACTCATACTCATGTATTTATCTCTCAAGCCACATTTAGCACGAACATCAAAATCTTTGATAACGAACTTAAAACATCATTGTGTTAGTAATATGCCCAAAAGCCAATCTATGGATGATTGTATTCATGTATACATATTTGAGGTTATGCCTATATATATGATTATGAGATAATCGCTTGCACATATATATAACCCTAGTGTATATGTATTTGATATGTATATTCTTAAAAGTCCCTAGTCGTTTATTATTATGGTTGGGTTGTAATAATAAAATAAG
>JAKUCV010001211.1:95268-105516 GCA_028386065.3 Turnera subulata | reverse complement strand
GAACTCTTCGTTCTCCAACAAACACCAATCTACGCCCCAACAAAGAAGATAAGGACACTTCCCTGGCCCGACAATCAACTACTGCTTGGTGCCTGGACAACCAGTCCATGCCTAAGATAACATCAAACTCTCCCAAATCCATGACAGCAAGATCAGAAGGAAAACCCTCACTATCATACTCTATCGACACATTTCTACAAACTCGATCAACAACTACTATATCTCTAGTAGGTAAACGGACTCTTAGGGGTCTACTAAGGTTATCATCCTCTATGTTATGAGTAGTCATGAATGCACGTGATATAAAAGAATGTGTAGAACCTGAATCAATTAAAGCATGCGCAAACTGACCAAAAACCATAAAGGTACCTGCTATGACCTCTGGAGCATCAGCAGCCTCCTCTCGGGTGATGGCATAAACCCTAGGAGCTGCAGCAGACTGAGTCGCACCCCCGCGGTTCGGAGCTCCAGGACCTCCACGACCTCGACCCTACTGTCCGCCACCCCTGTTCGGACCAGAAGAAACAGCACCACTAGCCACGGAACTCTGTACTATATACTGAGAACCACTGCCACCATTATCCCTCATCCACTTGTAGCAAGTAGACTTCTGGTGTCCCGGCGTATTACAATACCAGCATGTACCCGAAAACCGTGCCGAGGAACCCCGTCCCGAGAACCAGACTGATAGGACTGTCCTCCCGAGGATCTGCCCAGTCCACCCTGATAACTCTGCCCTCGGAACTTCTTCGAACCCTGATAAGAAGAACTCTGTCCAACCGAATAATCTGCACCTCCAGCATCAGAATACTGCCTCTTCTGTCCCGAAGCAGATGGCTGCTTCATCTGCTCGGCTGCCCGAGCCTCCTTCCCGATCAACTGAACTCTCTCAGCATCAAAAGCAGCGGCACAAACTGCCTCCCA
The DNA here is from genome assembly GCA_028386065.3 of Turnera subulata. Classification (NCBI taxonomy): domain Eukaryota; kingdom Viridiplantae; phylum Streptophyta; class Magnoliopsida; order Malpighiales; family Passifloraceae; genus Turnera; species Turnera subulata. The sequence goes on along the minus strand of JAKUCV010001211.1, from coordinate 104,592 downwards.
AGTCTTGTGCCCACCACCAGCCACAACCATCGCTATCTCAGTACGTAAGCCGTTAACAAACCGCCTACACTTGGTCAACTCATCGGGCACAAACTCCCTAGCATAAGAGAGAAGGATGCTATACCAGATCCTGAAAGCTGATACAGTCTCATCTAGTCCCTGCTTCACCTGAAGAAAATGTTTCTTCTGCTCCTCCAGAAAACCAACAGTAAGGAACTCCTTGTAGAATCTCTCCTTGAATTCCTCTCAAGGCATCTCCACAGGCTTAGGTAAGTTGGCCACAAGTTCCTGCCACCATGACAATGCATACCCTGTGAACTTGTGTGCCGCTAATCGAGCCTTCTGCTCAGGTGCACAGGTGAACTTCTCCAGAACATTCTCCACCTGGCGAAACCAATCATCAAACTCCTTGACTTTGCCCTCTTCACCTGAGAATTCCTTCACTGCAGACTTATCCATATGCTTATACCCACTCTCCATACGACCTGCTGCTGCTGCTGGAACTGCTGCCACTGCAGAAAAGCCTGATACTGCTGGAACGCTGGGTTCACAACTGGTGGTACAGCATTCTGTCCTCCACCCCCTCAGCATTATTCTCTGCTGCATTATTGTTCCCCTGACCAACGAGAACCTACATCACCGACACATTGTCGGAGACATGAGTAGCGGCGTCATCCTCAGCATTGTGCTGCCCCTCGTGATCCATATCGACGCCTAAATGAATGCAAATGAGTCAAAAACACTTTTTAAGTCATAAATCCGGAAACAGGCTTAAACACAGAAAACACATTGAAAACAAAGTTTAAGACATTTTTTTAAACCAAGGATCTGAAGCCTGCTCCGCTACCAAGCTGAAACACCCGTGTCCCAATTTTACAAACAAAATACTTATATAAAGGAAATTACCAAAATACCCCTGAAACCCTGAACACGAAAACCAATATCAACAATATCCAAAATTCTTAAGTAAAATGAGATGTCATAAAGAACAAACAATCCGGCTCAACAAGCCACAAAACAACCCGGCATCCTGCCGAAACATCATCAATACATAAACCCGGCAACCCGCCGATAATGTAATCAATAAAAATTCAATGCAGCGGAAGAAACAAACGGAGTAAAAATAAGAGGAACAAAACAACATGCATGCCGACTCTATGGATCCAACCGGGAGATCAAGCACAGCTACCTGCTGGGATAACCACGTCCGTACTCTGGAAGGATGGAAAGTGACTGCACGCTATCTAAAGTCTGAAAAACAACGTTGGCGATTATGTGAGTCGCCTACTCAGTGAGCAATATAAATCTAATTATGAAGGTGTGCAGATCAATTCCGGAAGGAAAGAAGAGCAACAAGACTAGTAAGCAACATACAACAACCAGTACTAACATGCCAAGCCAATCAAGCAAACAGTTCATTATTCTCCATCTGTTGTGTGTTAAGTTTTCTTATTATAATTTATTATTCAGGGCCCCCTACTGTGTGCGTCGAGCTCGGTCCCGTCTCATGAGACAACCAGGCATAAGCCCAATTAAAACCAGGCACGAAGCCCAACATATCCATAGAGAGAGAGAGAGACAGAGAGAAAAAAGGGAGGTAGAAAGGGGGAGGTAGAAGGAGGGAGGTAGGAAACCGGTCATTACAGACCTATATGCAAATCCGCATAACACTTGCTATTCCGTAAGCAAACCCGAGGGGTATCACTTCCCGCTCGAAACAACCGGTCTTCAGCACACAGTAGCCTAACTTCTACTGTACATTATTCTTATTCACAAATTATGAGTTTATGTATGCCAAGAGATTGTGATTAACAGGGTTGTGTGATAAAACAACTCAATCAGATAACCGGGCCTCCGACCCACAATACATCACACAAACACCCAGAATCACACCACATGTTATAATCCATAACAAATCCAAACATCCAGCTCATAAGCAAATAGTTCACTTAGGCACACAATACAGATTACAGCACGTTAGCAAACAAGTATGCAACTCAAACAAACCAATCCAACGAGCTCATGCATACAAACATAAAAAGGTAAATCGGGGTAAAATTGGAATAAAAATTTCGAAAATTCCGAAAAAATCAAATTACGAAAATTCGGGGCGTTACAGAATTAATCTTGGGTAATTAATTCAAGGTAAATCCGGAGTCGTCTTTTGAAACCGAGAGTTTTCCCGCGCTTGTGATTTTTCCGTGGATTTTTCGGAACTAAGTTGGTATTTTTCGGGTTTCGGAATTTCTCGAAAAATCACACCGGAAAATAACTAAGGGGTATCAGTTATTTTCTGGTACGGATCGGACCCGCCTGCATTATTGTTAATCACATGATTAACAGTAAATTACGTTTATAAAAAGGAAGAAGAAGCAGAAGAAGAAAGCAGAGAAGAGAAGAAGAGAAGAAGAAAAAAAGAAAGGAGAAAAAAAAAGAGAGAAAAAAAAGAGGAAAAAAAAGGAAAAAAATAGAATAGAAAAAAAAAATATAAGAGCCGGAAAAAAAGAGGGAAGGAAGGAAGAAAAAAATTTGAAACAGAAAAAAAAAGAGAAAGAAAAGAAATGAAAGAAAAAGAAAAGAAAAGAAAAAGAAAAGAAAAGAAAAGAAAAGAAAAGACAATCAGAAAAAAGAAATTAAGAAAATTCAGAAAAAGGAAAAAAATGGAGGTGAACAGTTCGTCACCCCCGGAGCGCCCCTCCACTGTACACGTCGAGCCGTTCGCCGCCGCTGCATGCCAACCGCCACCACCTCCGTGCTCGCAGGGCCATCGTGACCTCACCCCCGTCGCCCCCGAGCTCTTCCGCCGTCTGACGTACGGTGACGCGCCGTCGACCCGAGCTGCAGACCCGCGGATCCAGCTACCCGCGCCTCTGCTCAGCCACCGCGCCGCCTCGCGCCGAGCTTCCACCGCCCAGGGAGTCGCCTGCATCCGCCGCTTCCTTTGGTGAGCTCGTTGTCCTCCCTCGCGCCTGCCGTCGCGCTGCCATCGCCGAACCCGAGGTGAGCAACCCGTTTCTGCTATCGTGTCGAGACTTTGGTCGGGCTGACCCGGATGCCATCCGGGCTGGGAATAGTAACGGGCCTGGGCTTGGGCTCCTGGGCTCTGCCTTGGGCTGGGCTTGGACTTGGCCCAGTCCAGTTTTTTTTTTAAAAAAAACTATATTTATATATATATATTTATTATTCATAATCTGATACATAATTTTGGAAAAAAAATTATACAATTACTTTGAGAAAATTATGGGCAATTTAATTCTAGTATTTTCAGGAAAATATAAATATATACTTTGATAAATAATTAAGTTTTGTTTTGGAAACTACTATTAATTAGAAAAATATATATATATACTTTGATTCTTCAAATTAAGATAATTATGTTATATTTGTAAATTATTATTATAGTTAGATTGGAAAATATATAAGTACCATGAAATAATTTCTGAAATTTTATATACATATATTATTTTGCCTGGAAATTTTAGTTATGGAAATATATACATATATGTACTTTGAAATTAAAAGTAAATATATTTTATGTTGGAAAATATTATTACTATATATATTTAGAAAAGATAAATACTATATATATTTTCTGAAAAATATAAATAGGTTATTATTTTTCTAAAAAAAAATTATGGAGATTAATATTTTGGAAATTATAATTATTTTATGAAAATATATTTTGAAAAGTGTTTTAATTAAATTATGGTACAGAAATTATATTCGGAAGTACGTACGATAAAATATATTTTCGGTAAAAGATGAAAATAATAAAGAATATGAACCGGGATGGGTAATTTCGTAGTATTGGCATCATAGCATACCGATTATGTGCATTTATGTGTATGTATTGTTTTGTTGTATAGGTTTGGATATCGGGCAGTTTCCCGAGGAGCCGGCGTCGGACCGGTCATAGTTTCCGAAGTTGAGTAATCGGCCAAGGTGAGGATGGATTTCCTTCAATATGTGCCTATATTACTCGGTTATTATGTTTTGATGGTTGTGCATTGTTGATTGTCGCTTTTGCTGTGTTTTGGTTCGGGATGTTTATCTCGGTGTCTTGTTTGGTATTTTTGGGATGTTTATCCCCGTGTCGATTTTCTGTGTCTTTTGGAATAAGTATAATGGAATAATTAATGAATTGTGACGAGGATGTCGATCCTCGGTATTTTGGTTAGGGATGTCGATCCCTGAGTTACCAAAAACTGCTGCCATTATATTAACAGTGCACCATTCATCTCCATGCTGGCCTACCAATCTCTGACAAAACACCACCGGTACTAGACCCAAGCACACTATTCGTACAGATACGAACGGATGTCTATCCCGGTTTGTTATATTTGGGATGTCTATCCCTGGGTTCTTTTTGATCTGGCACCAGGAACAGGTTGATAACTTGGTACGACCCTAGCTTATCTGTGACGGAGCCCGGAAAGATAAAATTGGATAATTGGATTTTATTTGAGTCTTTTCGGTCTTGGACCGGTTTTGGGTCGAGTCTTTTGGTTGGACTGTTTAGCCTGTGTTTTTGGACCTTGAGTAATTTTTAGTGTTCATATTGATGGTCTTTCCTTCGTCGGTGAGCACTTCGGACTCACCCCTCACCTGCGGGCTTTCATCCCGTAGGATGAGTTGTTCATTGTACAGGTTGGGTGCATTCCAGACAAGCTGCAGCGTTATCCCTTGGACAGGGCTTGGATCCATAGTTTGCATCTATGCATACAGTGTTTATGTGAGTTTTATAAGTCTTCCGCTGTGCTTGTTTTTACTATTATTGGGCCATTGGGCCACTTTTGCTATTTATGTTGTTTTACTATTTTGGGCCGTTGGGCCCGAGTTATTGTTGTATACACTGTATGCTGGGCCTTGATTGGCCGGGTCGTCACAGTTCCGGCTTGTGTTTACTGTGTATGGTAAATACGGGTCGGAGCGTTTCAGGAATAAGATAAGTCATGATTTATTCTTGCAACCTTTAACAAAGATAAAATGTAAGTCACGAACACAAAAATTATTTCGTTGTTTTCTATTTTGATTTCTAAAAAAAAGGGCAGGGTAGAGCTGCATTAACTACACATAAACTCATAAATTCATGCATGAGTTGTATCTAAAGATTGAATTGCATATAGATATATCTGATATATTAAAGTTGTGGTGTTAAGCCTTTTTCTTTTGTTCTTTTACACCTATTTCTATATATTATATTAGTTTTTCCGAACAATAGGATTTAACACTTTCCTAGAGAAATTATATGGAAGATTCATTGACCAAATTTTTTCATATATAGACAAAAAAATGTTCATTAACAAATCTAGAAATACTAGCCGAATAACACATTTTCTCCTATATAACTAAAGAAAAAATGATTTTTTGAAACAAAATATATTAGAATTACTCATAAAGAGATAGTAGAAAAGAGCAAATTATTTTAATTTCTATATTTGTAGAAAAATAAAGAAACAAAAAGATGAACAACTCTAGAAATATTAATAGAAATTTTAAGTTCTAATCGCGTTTGAAATTTTCCATAAAATGTTTTGGAGATCGGAACTATAATATTTTTCAAACAAATGGCCTCTCAATCAATATAGACGAGAATTAAAAAAAAACAATTCTCAATTTTTTTTGTTGTTAAAAAATTTTAATACGTTACATGCGAAATATTAGTTAATAATTACATAAAAAACGAAACTTTGATATGTGTTATTGTAATATTTTGGAAATATCAATATAGGCACAGGTAAAATATTGTAGTTTATCTTTCTTTTCTCCTCTAATATAAACAATAAGATACGCCGTACTTTAGTAATTTGTAGTATGACCTAATGAACAAAATTTAAGAAAATATATGTTTTTTCTATGGGTTTTTCTATCTTGTGCTTTAGGGGCATATGATAAGCCACTAAATAAGGAAATGAATTTCTACAATTAATCAATATCATTCCCTTAGTGACTGAAATAACCTTTCATGGTTATATATTAAATTAATTACTGATTGTTTATGGAAGGATTATTTTAGTCACTAATAAAATAATACTCATTAATTATGAGAATTTATTTCTTTATTTAGTGGCTTATCATGTGCCCCTAGGACAACAGATAGAAATTTTTTTTTCTATTATTAACTAAATAACATTGTTCTCACACAAAAATCTATGTGTAAACAAATTGAAAAAGCTAAAAGCATAACAAAATTGTAATGATCGAATTGAAGGGCAAGTAATTGTGCCAAAAAATTGAAAATATATTGGTTTTGACCGCACAGAATACTTTAGAATGTATGTTAGTGATTATGGATTTATATACATGTGAAGATAGATTTATATTGAAAATATTGTTATAAATAAATTATGGTAAATGTCATTATTACCATCCAGTAAAACTCATTTTTACCATACCCGAATTTATCCCTGGTAAATACTTTACCTATACACCAAATTTCTACTTGGAATTATCTCTTTGGCTAATTATCCTCCATAATTCCATTTGTCATAATCCTAATATCATCTTCCTTTACCTAACATCCCTTTGATTTTATCCTTTTAAATTAATTATACTTATTTGTTTTTATCCTCCCATTTCCAACTATAAATACCCCTTCATTCCTTCACTTTCATATACTTACATCTTACCATAAGATTACTCTCTTCATTTCCATATACATACACCTCTCCTCTCCATCTCCCTTCATCTACATTTTATTAATCTTCATTATTACTATTACTATCAAAGTTGTATTATTACTATTAATGGTGTATTACTTCCATCAAGGTTAGATTATTACCTTGATCAAGCTTGTATCATTCTATCAAGAAGTGAATTTCTCCCCTAATTTTATAACACGTTATCAGCACGAGTCTCTACTCTATTAAGGTATTTATTTCTAAAATTTTTCTTATTACTACTTTCATCCTTTCTATATATGTTATATATTCTTTATTATTATGCTATTATTATTGCTGAAAGATTTATCGAGTAAGCGTATATATGTATTACATATTCTTTACTGGTATTCTATTAATATTGCTGAAAGATTTATCGAGTAAGCATATATTTATTATTTATTCCATATTATTATTATTCTATTACTCTTTATTACTTGTTTTATATCTTTTGATATTATTTCATTATTGTTATCATGGTCAATATTTCAAAACTTGAATTTGAGGCCTTGACATTTCCGGAAGAAATTTGTCATGAGCACTAGATGCTGAAATGTATTTAAATGTTAATGGTATAGGAGACACCGTAAAAGAAAGAATCAAATCTTCATGCCAGTGTAAGGACTGGATATCTTAATGTCAAAGGTCCTACAGATCTTTAAAAGAATTTAAAAGAAAGGTATGACCACCAGAAGATGGTCATTCTAGAAAAAAATAATTCTCTACTTTCATACATCAAATGTGCTCCTGCAGTAGCAATATCATGAAGAAGCCTTAAAAAAAAAATCGGATTTAATTTTATGCCTCCTTGTGGCTAAACAAAATAATAAGCTATTATTGGAAAATCATGAATCACATCTAATTGGTTCTACTCTATTCCGTGAAAAATGTGTCCATATAATGATAATTTTGGTTTGGCCGTTTGAATAGGCCATTGGTCAACATGCGTATAGCAAGCCATTTGGTAGAATTTTACTAAATGTCCCTGAAGGACAAATTTCATATTGTTAAAACCAACTTTGTTCAAGATGATGGCTATGATATTAACTTCCATATATAATTATTTTCGAATATTACTATCTATCTTGCTTATCCTGAAGGTACAAACGAATATATATTTTAAGATAAAGCTGCAAAAGAAAATTTAATTTAATTTTATGTTTAGTTTTATTATGTCCTTATGTGCTATATTTTATCATATTATATATTATATTTTAGTTTTACTTATATTTACTGTTACAATATGTTATATCTGTTAAATTTTTAATATGAATATAAAACAATGGTTTCTATAATAATGACTTTAGCATTTGTCCTGTAGACAATGCAACAACACATTCCGTATTTAATAAACAGAAATTATTTTTAAGTAGCATATGATCTAAAAAGGAGGAGAAGAAGATGAATATGCCCCAGAAGAGCACAAATTTTACTATGCTCTAGAAGAGCATATATTTACGCTCTGGAAGAGCCTGAATTTACACTCTGGAAGAGCATGAATTTTATTATATTCCTGAAGAGCAAAATTTTTCTGCTTACAATAATAAAAGGATATTTTATTCAAGTCTCAAATATATATTACGTTGAGACAATAAGTGAAAGAGATTGTAACGCCCCGATTTTCATTAATAGATTTTTACGGAATTTTTAAAATTTTCGGTATTTAATTCCAATTTTTACCCTAGCAAAATTTTCGGTATTTAGGTTAAGGAAATTAATTTATTTTCCTTGGAAATATTAATTTTTTTTTTAAGTTGGAATTGTCCTTTGTTCGGGTTTTGTTGGAGTAAATGTGTCTCGGGGCTTGACGCGGGGTTTATAGTAGTTTGGGTCGAAACTACGTAGTTTTGGGGATAGGGAAAAAAAAAAAAAACAGATGCGCGTTGACTTGGTGGGTTGACCGCGCCTATGTCCAAAACGACGTCGTTTTGGACCCGGCCGGCTCAACCCTAAAGCTTCTTTTCTTTCTTTTCTTTTTCCCTTTCTCTCCTCCCCTTTCCTTCTTCTTTTTCCCGATTCGGCGCTGCCCCTTATTCCTTTTCTCTCTACTCCCGAACGCAGTCGTGGGCTGCTTCTCCATTTTCTCTCTACTCTCTTCATCTCCATCCTCTTCCCTCTCTATGAAACAACCGCCGCCACAACTCCTCTTTTCCCTTTAAGCCGTGGCATCCAGTCACGGGCAAGGCAGTAGCTGCTGCCGTCGTTTGCTGCGTCGAGGAAGGGAGCGACTTTGGGGTTCTTTTATCTTGTTTCGTGAGGCGGCTTTGCTCCGGCAAGGGTATGTTCCTGGGATCGATTTGTGGTTCAATAGGGTAAGAACCCGATGTTACTTCCCTCGTTGTTCCTTTCCTCCTTGTTTATCAAATAGTCGAGCCATTTAAATTGGGTTTTGTTGCTTTTGGTTTTGGGTTTCATGGTGGCTGGATACTTGATGTCCGGTTGATGAAGTAACCAACACGGGCTGTTGTTGCGGGCAACAATGGGTCAGGTTGCTTTGTTGGATTCTTTTTGTTGGCTCGGTTGAGAGGTTAATGCCTGTATAGATGAACTAATTTAGTTTACAAGAGTACTAGTTTGCAAATTATACATTAACACGTGATTGAGGGTTGTTGGGTATAAATGTTTTCTGGAAATTCTAATTGTTAGTTGATCATCATGTTGTATG
>JAKUCV010001211.1:51120-94201 GCA_028386065.3 Turnera subulata | reverse complement strand
CGGTTAATAAACTTGGAAGAAGAAGTGGTAATACTTGGTTGGTATTGAATGCTATATGCATATATGCCTGCTGTGCTGATGTTCTTGATTGCGTTTACATCTTAATGATGATACGTTGATGCAGTATGTCTGATTATGTGTATTACGTGCCTGTTTGATATGATATGCTAGTTGAGCATGAGTTTGTTGGTTATGAGATATAACATGTGATATGACTTTGTGGTTCGTGTGGTGACTTGAGGGCTGGAGGCCCGGATTTGAGAATAAGATATTAAATCCACACAACACTGTTTGATCATAACGTATGGCAAAACTCGTTAAGCATAATTGAGAATAACATACTATAATAATTCTACTGTGGGGCTGTTGACCGGTTGGTTCGAGCGGGAAGTGATACCCCTCGGGATTTCATGCGGTTTAGCATGGTATATGCGGTTTAGCATATGGGTCTGTTATGACCGGTTCTACCTCCCTCTTTCTACCTCCCTCTTTCTCTCTGTCTGTCTCTCTCTCTATGATGGTATTTGGGCTTGGGCCCTGATTGTATTTGGGCTTATGCCCTGGTTGTCTGATCAGACAGGACCGAGCTCGACGCACACAGTAGAGGGCCCTAATAAAATATTTAAACCTAATAACAAAGATAATAATATAAGTAATGACAAGTGATGGTTTGTAGTCTGATGATGTCTTGCTCTGTGTATTGCGGTTGTTGTTGTTTGATGCCGGTGTACTTGTAGTTGATTTGTAATTGTATATTATTGGTTTATTTGTTTGCGGTGAGACAGTGGTTGGTCTCACCCCCTCACAGACCTTTTACAGGTTACCTGTTCGTTGAGCAGTGGTGCATATCAGCAGGTGGCGATGTCTACCTCCTCGGGTTGGATCCCTAGGGTTCATTGCATGCATGTTGCTTTCTATTTTTGTCTTCCGTTGCGTACTTGATTCCTTTGTATTAATTATTATTTTGTGATCATGTTGTTGATGACTTTCGTGTCCCGGGAATGATAAGGGCAATTTGGTCATTTTGTATCTAAATTCTATTTTATATTAATAAATTGGGACACGGGCGTTTCAGTTGGTAGCAGAGCAGGCTGTAGATCCTTTGGGGTGTCTTGATATGTTTTGTGCTCTTATGTGCATGATTCTGCTCCTTTTTGAGTCGTATGCTACATTGGTCATATGCATTCATATAGTGAGTCGTACTATGGATCCGGTGGAGGACACGCACCTGCTGAGGGTCGGAGGGTTCCGATATTATTGTTGAAATAACATGTTTGCCTTTACATCTTAGGTTGTAGCAAAGTTTATTTTTGTGGAAAATCCACGTTTTGTCAGAGTCGGTGTAGACTCTTGACTCGTTGCTTATATTTCTTGTCTGTATGGAACTGGCCAAAACAAGTAAGAACCATCGGATTTGCTTTTGGATGATACATATGTCGAGACATGAGTTGATGCGATACTTGGGGATATGATTCTTGTAATCTTGGTGATCATATTATTTGTGGTCTGATTTGCTGAGCTCAATGACCTGAATTCGCATGTTAATTATTATGCGGAATAAATCTTGTTCGGAGTTCGAACTGATAATCCTTGAATTGTTTGAGGTTGATTTATGGTATATTTGGGGGAAAATCTTTTAATGATACTTGAGGTACTTAACCTTGTTGAGTTTGGGAATAGTAATGGTGATTATGATAGAAAGGGTTGATTATGAATTTTTGTTGAGGTTACAGTCCATGTGTTGGATGGGAATGCTGATAGTACGCTCATATTGAGGTTTGATCCTTTTGAGGTGATCTCGAGTATTTTGATTCAATTGCTAAGTTATTAATTATGTGTTGAGAGACACAGTGATATTTTAACTTCTTCGTTGGACAAACTTTGATGTTTGTGTTAGGAATGATTTGAGGAATAGATTTGAGAGCATGAGCTATGAAATGATGTTTCGGTCTTGAGGAATCCTTGTTTTGGAATTATAACTATTATATTTCGGTAATGATCGAGTTCTGGTGCCTAAGGTATGATCTGGAATAGATACGATTTGGCGGAATTGGTGTGTAAAAAGGAAATACTTTGAGGTTATGAACATGATATATATTATGGATTTTTGGACTTGAGGTATTCACAATGAGAGTGATGATTTTTTTACTTAGGTAACAATTTTGGGTTTTGTTATCTGGAAATATGCTTAATGGATTAAAAGATTGGATATATTCTTGGTTGATTGATGATAAATGAAACGGTTTATGGATTCTAGTATCAATATTGTTGATTATGATTGGATAAGATTCTTTGTTTAGAGCTTTGATCTTGGGATCTATTGATCATGTTAGACTAAGTCGATGATTGAATTGGGTATATTGGAGTTCTTGCTTGGAAATGTATTTGATGGACATGATGGTTCTACTTGGTGACTTGGCCGACGGTATTTTGATGCCGGGTGACACTTGTTTACGTCAGCGAAGCACTTGGTTGCTTGACTTATCTTGGAATTTCGAGGACGAAATTTTGTTAAGTGGGGTAGAACTGTAACGCCCCGATTTTCGTTAATAGATTTTTACGGAATTTTCAAAATTTTCGGTATTTAATTCCAATTTTTACCCTAGCAAAATTTTTGGTACTTAGGTTAAGGAAATTAATTTATTTTCCTTGGAAATATTATTTTTTTTTTTAAGTTGGAATTTTCCTTTGTTCGGGTTTTATTGGAGTAAATGTGTCTCGGGGCTTGACGCGGGGTTTATAGTAGTTTGGGTCGAAACTACGTAGTTTTGGGGATAGGAAAAAAAAAAAACAGATGCGCGTTGACTTGGTGGGTTGAACGCGCCTATGTCCAAAACGACGTCGTTTTGGACCCGGCCGGCTCAACCCTAAAGCTTCTTTTCTTTCTTTTCTTTTTCCCTTTCTCTCCTCCCCTTTCCTTCTTCTTTTTCCCGATTCGGCGCCGCCCCTTATTCCTTTTCTCTCTACTTGCGAACGCAGCCGTGGGCTGCTTCCCCCTTTTCTCTCTACTCTGTTCATCTCCATCCTCTTCCCTCTCTATGAAACAACCGCCGCCACAACTCTTCTTTTCCCTTCGAGCCATGGCATCCAGTCACTGGCAAGGCAGTAGCTGCTGTCGTCGTTTGCTGCGTCGAGGAAGGGAGCGACTTTGGGGTTCTTTTATCTTGTTTCGTGAGGCGGCTTTGCTCCGGCAAGGGTGTGTTCCTGGGCTCGATTTGTGGTTCAATCGGGTAAGAACCCGATGTTACTTCCCTCGTTGTTCCTTTCCTCCTTGTTTATCAAATAGTCAAGCCATTTAAATTGGGTTTTGTTGCTTTTGGTTTTGGTTTTGGGTTTCATGGTGGCTGGATACTTGATGTCCGGTTGATGAAGTAACCAACACGGGCTGTTGTTGCGGGCAACAATGGGTCAGGTTGCTTTGTTGGATTCTTTTTGTTGGCTCGGTTGAGAGGTTAATGCCTGTATAGATGAACTAATTTAGTTTACAAGAGTACTAGTTTGCAAATTATACATTAACACGTGATTGAGGGTTGTTGGGTATAATTGTTTTCTGGAAATTCTAATTGTTAGTTGATCATCATGTTGTATGTTGACAGTAAGTAGCATGACAGATTAGCATCTGAGGAACATTGAATATACTAAATCAGCTCACTTGTTTTTAAAGTAGTTTCCTGGGGTTTTGCTTGTGTAGGTTCAGTGTTAAGAATCTCCTCTCTTTTATGCGTAATCTCCATATGAAACAAGCTTGCCAGTTGAATATGGCTGCTCACGAATCATATACTTAATTAATAAAACATATGTCTATTTTGAATTGCCACCGTTGTTGGACAGAACATGTTCTTGCTGGAAATTTGCATATTAATCTATGATTGAGACGACATGTTGGACAACTTGTTCTTTTTGGTAGTTTCCTTTCTCTAGGTTAGATGCAAGGTTGATAATAAGTTCTTTTGAGAGTGAGTCCTAATGGGTTGAAATTTATCTTGCCAAAGAAATGGTGGTCTACTACGGGTTTTTACAACCGATATACTTAAAATTCTAGTTCTTATGGAATTATGTTTTGGATTTAGCTCGGTCCAAAATAGTATGCTGCTAAGACCTTGCGTAAGTCAAATGAACAAGGATTTGGGATGCTTTTATTTATAATTAAACTCTTGCTTTTAAACCTTGGTAAATAATGACTCTTGAGCTTTGGGTCTGGTTCAAAATGAATTGTTAATAGCTATGTTGGATAATAGGTTTGACTATACATTTATATAAATGGTGTTTTGTATCTAGCTTTGAAAGTGGAGTGTATAAAGAAAATAGGGCTTACCCTGTAGTCTCTTATAGTTCCTACGTCACGTTGAGGTTCGTAAACATTGAAATCATATAGCTAGGTACCCGGCATGCCTACATTCCTTGTCTTTTAAATGAATGTATAAGTGATACATGTGACTATATGTTTAGGCTTTGGATGTACTTGAGGAGTAACCAGATGGAGTGCTAGCTTCTAAATGATTTCAGGTGAGGACTTATAAACCTTTGTATGTGTTACTGCCTACAATGCTTGGTTAATAAACTTGGAAGAAGATGTGGTAATACTTGGTTGGTATTGAATGCTATATGCATATATGCCTGTTGTGCTGATGTTCTTGATTGCGTTTACATCTTAATGATGATACGTTGATGCAGTATGTCTGATTATGTGTATTACGTGCCTGTTTGATATGATATGCTAGTTGAGCATGAGTTTGTTGGTTATGAGATATAACATGTGATATGACTTTGTGGTTCGTGTGGTGACATGAGGGCTGGAGGCCCGGATTTGAGAATAAGATATTAAATCCCCACAGCACTGTTTGATCATAACGTATGGCAAAACTCGTTAAACATAATTGAGAATAACATACTATAATAATTCTACTGTGGGGCTGTTGACCGGTTGGTTCGAGCGGGAAGTGATACCCCTCGGGATTTCATGCGGTTTAGCATGGTATATGCGGTTTAGCATATGGGTCTGTTATGACCGGTTCTACCTCCCTCTTTCTACCTCCCCCTTTCTACCTCCCTCTTTCTCTCTGTCTGTCTCTCTCTCTATGATGGTATTTGGGCTTGGGCCCTGATTGTATTTGGGCTTATGCCCTGGTTGTCTGATCAGACAGGACCGAGCTCGACGCACACAGTAGAGGGCCCTAATAAAATATTTAAACCTAATAACAAAGATAATAATATAAGTAATGACAAGTGATGGTTTGTAGTCTGATGATGTCTTGCTCTGTGTATTGCGGTTGTTGTTGTTTGATGCCGGTGTACTTGTAGTTGATTTGTAATTGTATATTATTGGTTTATTTGTTTGCGGTGAGACAGTGGTTGGTCTCACCCCCTCACAGGCCTTTTACAGGTTAGCTGTTCGTTGAGCAGTGGTGCATATCAGCAGGTGGCGATGTCTACCTCCTCGGGTTGGATCCATAGGGTTCATTGCATGCATGTTGCTTTCTATTTTTGTCTTCCGCTGCGTACTTGATTCCTTTGTATTAATTATTATTTTGTGATCATGTTGTTGATGACTTTCGTGTCCCGGGAATGATAAGGGCAATTTGGTCATTTTGTATCTAAATTCTATTTTATATTAATAAATTGGGACACGGGCGTTTCAGTTGGTAGCAGAGCAGGCTGTAGATCCTTTGGGGTGTCTTGATATGTTTTGTGCTCTTATGTGCATGATTCTGCTCCTTTTTGAGTCGTATGCTACATTGGTCATATGCATTCATATAGTGAGTCGTACTACGGATCCGGGAGAGGACACGCACCTGCTGAGGGTTGGAGGGTTCCGATATTATTGTTGAAATAACATGTTTTCCTTTACATCTTAGGTTGTAGCAAAGTTTATTTTTGTGGAAAATCCACGTTTTGTCAGAGTCGGTGTAGACTCTTGACTCGTTGCTTATATTTCTTGTCTGTATGGAACTGGCCAAAACAAGTAAGAACCATCGGATTTGCTTTTGGATGATACGTATGTTGAGACATGAGTTGATGCGATACTTGGGGATATGATTATTGTAATCTTGGTGATCATATTATTTGTGGTCTGATTTGCTGAGCTCAATGACTTGAATTCGCATGTTAATTATTATGCGGAATAAATCTTGTTCGGAGTTCGAACTGATAATCCTTGAATTGTTTGAGGTTGATTTATGGTATATTTGGGGGAAAATCTTTTAATGATACTTGAGGTACTTAACCTTGTTGAGTTTGGGAATAGTAATGGTGATTATGATAGAAAGGGTTGATTATGAATTTTTGTTGAGGTTACAGTCCATGTGTTGGATGGGAATGCTGATAGTACGCTCATATTGAGGTTTGATCCTTTTGAGGTGATCTCGAGTATTTTGATTCAATTGCTAAGTTATTAATTATGTGTTGAGAGACACAGTGATATTTTAACTTCTTCGTTGGACAAACTTTGATGTTTGTGTTAGGAATGATTTGAGGAATAGATTTGAGAGCATGAGCTATGAAATGATGTTTCGGTCTAGAGGAATCCTTGTTTTGGAATTATAACTATTATATTTCGGTAATGATCGAGTTCTGGTGCCTAAGGTATGATCTGGAATAGATACGATTTGGCGGAATTGGTGTGTAAAAAGGAAATACTTTGAGGTTCAGAACATGATATATATTATGGATTTTTGGACTTGAGGTATTCACAATGAGAGTGATGATTTTTTTACTTAGGTAACAATTTTGGGTTTTGTTATCTGGAAATATGCTTAATGGATTAAAAGATTGGATATATTCTTGGTTGATTGATGATAAATGAAACGGTTTATGGATTCTAGTATCAATATTGTTGATTATGATTGGATAAGATTCTTTGTTTAGAGCTTTGATCTTGGGATCTATTGATCATATTAGACTAAGTCGATGATTGAATTGGGTATATTGGAGTTCTTGCTTGGAAATGTATTTGATGGACATGATGGTTCTACTTGGTGACTTGGCCGACGGTATTTTGATGCCGGGTGACACTTGTTTACGTCAGCGAAGCACTTGGTTGCTTGACTTATCTTGGAATTTCGAGGACGAAATTTTGTTAAGTGGGGTAGAACTGTAACGCCCCGATTTTCGTTAATAGATTTTTACGGAATTTTCAAAATTTTCGGTATTTAATTCCAATTTTTACCCTAGCAAAATTTTTGGTACTTAGGTTAAGGAAATTAATTTATTTTCCTTGGAAATATTATTTTTTTTTTTAAGTTGGAATTTTCCTTTGTTCGGGTTTTATTGGAGTAAATGTGTCTCGGGGCTTGACGCGGGGTTTATAGTAGTTTGGGTCGAAACTACGTAGTTTTGGGGATAGGAAAAGAAAAAAAAAAAACAGATGCGCGTTGACTTGGTGGGTTGAACGCGCCTATGTCCAAAACGACGTCGTTTTGGACCCGGCCGGCTCAACCCTAAAGCTTCTTTTCTTTCTTTTCTTTTTCCCTTTCTCTCCTCCCCTTTCCTTCTTCTTTTTCCCGATTCGGCGCCGCCCCTTATTCCTTTTCTCTCTACTTGCGAACGCAGCCGTGGGCTGCTTCCCCCTTTTCTCTCTACTCTGTTCATCTCCATCCTCTTCCCTCTCTATGAAACAACCGCCGCCACAACTCTTCTTTTCCCTTCGAGCCATGGCATCCAGTCACTGGCAAGGCAGTAGCTGCTGTCGTCGTTTGCTGCGTCGAGGAAGGGAGCGACTTTGGGGTTCTTTTATCTTGTTTCGTGAGGCGGCTTTGCTCCGGCAAGGGTGTGTTCCTAGGCTCGATTTGTGGTTCAATCGGGTAAGAACCCGATGTTACTTCCCTCGTTGTTCCTTTCCTCCTTGTTTATCAAATAGTCAAGCCATTTAAATTGGGTTTTGTTGCTTTTGGTTTTGGTTTTGGGTTTCATGGTGGCTGGATACTTGATGTCCGGTTGATGAAGTAACCAACACGGGCTGTTGTTGCGGGCAACAATGGGTCAGGTTGCTTTGTTGGATTCTTTTTGTTGGCTCGGTTGAGAGGTTAATGCCTGTATAGATGAACTAATTTAGTTTACAAGAGTACTAGTTTGCAAATTATACATTAACACGTGATTGAGGGTTGTTGGGTATAATTGTTTTCTGGAAATTCTAATTGTTAGTTGATCATCATGTTGTATGTTGACAGTAAGTAGCATGACAGATTAGCATCTGAGGAACATTGAATATACTAAATCAGCTCACTTGTTTTTAAAGTAGTTTCCTGGGGTTTTGCTTGTGTAGGTTCAGTGTTAAGAATCTCCTCTCTTTTATGCGTAATCTCCATATGAAACAAGCTTGCCAGTTGAATATGGCTGCTCACGAATCATATACTTAATTAATAAAACATATGTCTATTTTGAATTGCCACCGTTGTTGGACAGAACATGTTCTTGCTGGAAATTTGCATATTAATCTATGATTGAGACGACATGTTGGACAACTTGTTCTTTTTGGTAGTTTCCTTTCTCTAGGTTAGATGCAAGGTTGATAATAAGTTCTTTTGAGAGTGAGTCCTAATGGGTTGAAATTTATCTTGCCAAAGAAATGGTGGTCTACTACGGGTTTTTACAACCGATATACTTAAAATTCTAGTTCTTATGGAATTATGTTTTGGATTTAGCTCGGTCCAAAATAGTATGCTGCTAAGACCTTGCGTAAGTCAAATGAACAAGGATTTGGGATGCTTTTATTTATAATTAAACTCTTGCTTTTAAACCTTGGTAAATAATGACTCTTGAGCTTTGGGTCTGGTTCAAAATGAATTGTTAATAGCTATGTTGGATAATAGGTTTGACTATACATTTATATAAATGGTGTTTTGTATCTAGCTTTCAAAGTGGAGTTTATAAAGATAATAGGGCTTACCCTGTAGTCTCTTATAGTTCCTACGTCACGTTGAGGTTCGTAAACATTGAAATCATATAGCTAGGTACCCGGCATGCCTACATTCCTTGTCTTTTAAATGAATGTATAAGTGATACATGTGACTATATGTTTAGGCTTTGGATGTACTTGAGGAGTAACCAGATGGAGTGCTAGCTTCTAAATGATTTCAGGTGAGGACTTATAAACCTTTGTATGCGTTACTGCCTACAATGCTCGGTTAATAAACTTGGAAGAAGAAGTGGTAATACTTGGTTGGTATTGAATGCTATATGCATATATGCCTGCTGTGCTGATGTTCTTGATTGCGTTTACATCTTAATGATGATACGTTGATGCAGTATGTCTGATTATGTGTATTACGTGCCTGTTTGATATGATATGCTAGTTGAGCATGAGTTTGTTGGTTATGAGATATAACATGTGATATGACTTTGTGGTTCGTGTGGTGACTTGAGGGCTGGAGGCCCGGATTTGAGAATAAGATATTAAATCCACACAACACTGTTTGATCATAACGTATGGCAAAACTCGTTAAACATAATTGAGAATAACATACTATAATAATTCTACTGTGGGGCTGTTGACCGGTTGGTTCGAGCGGGAAGTGATACCCCTCGGGATTTCATGCGGTTTAGCATGGTATATGCGGTTTAGCATATGGGTCTGTTATGACCGGTTCTACCTCCCTCTTTCTACCTCCCCCTTTCTACCTCCCTCTTTCTCTTTGTCTGTCTCTCTCTCTATGATGGTATTTGGGCTTGGGCCCTGATTGTATTTGGGCTTATGCCCTGGTTTTCTGATCAGACAGGACCGAGCTCGACGCACACAGTAGAGGGCCCTAATAAAATATTTAAACCTAATAACAAAGATAATAATATAAGTAATGACAAGTGATGGTTTGTAGTCTGATGATGTCTTGCTCTGTGTATTGCGGTTGTTGTTGTTTGATGCCGGTGTACATGTAGTTGATTTGTAATTGTATATTATTGGTTTATATGTTTGCGGTGAGACAGTGGTTGGTCGCACCCCCTCACAGACCTTTTACAGGTTAGCTGTTCGTTGAGCAGTGGTGCATATCAGTAGGTGGCGATGCTTACCTCCTCGGGTTGGATCCATAGGGTTCATTGCATGCATGTTGCTTTCTATTTTTGTCTTCCGCTGCAAACTTGATTCCTTTGTATTAATTATTATTTTGTGATCATGTTGTTGATGACTTTCGAGTCACGAGAATGATAAGGGCAATTTGGTCATTTTGTATCTAAATTCTATTTTATATTAATAAATTGGGACACGGGCGTTTCAGTTGGTAGCGGAGCAGGCTGTAGATCCTTTGGGGTGTCTTGATATGTTTTGTGCTCTTATGTGCATGATTCTGCTCCTTTTTTAGTCGTATGCTACATTGGTCATATGCATTCATATAGTGAGTCGTACTATGGATCCGGTGGAGGACACGCACCTGCTGAGGGTCGGAGGGTTCCGATATTATTGTTGAAATAACATGTTTGCATTTACATCTTAGGTTGTAGCAAAGTTTATTTTTGTGGAAAATCCACGTTTTGTCAGAGTCGGTGTAGACTCTTGACTCGTTGCTTATATTTCTTGTCTGTATGGAACTGGCCAAAACAAGTAAGAACCATCGGATTTGCTTTTGGATTATACATATGTCGAGACATGAGTTGATGCGATACTTGGGGATATGATTCTTGTAATCTTGGTGATCATATTATTTGTGGTCTGATTTGCTGAGCTCAATGACTTGAATTCGCATGTTAATTATTATGCGGAATAAATCTTGTTCGGAGTTCGAATTGATAATCCTTGAATTGTTTGAGGTTGATTTATGGTATATTTGGGGGAAAATCTTTTAATGATACTTGAGGTACTTAACCTTGTTGAGTTTGGGAATAGTAATGGTGATTATGATAGAAAGGGTTGATTATGAATTTTTGTTGAGGTTACAGTCCATGTGTTGGATGGGAATGCTGATAGTACGCTCATATTGAGGTTTGATCCTTTTGAGGTGATCTCGAGTATTTTGATTCAATTGCTAAGTTATTAATTATGTGTTGAGAGACACAGTGATATTTTAACTTCTTCGTTGGACAAACTTTGATGTTTGTGTTAGGAATGATTTGAGGAATAGATTTGAGAGCATGAGCTATGAAATGATGTATCGGTCTTGAGGAATCCTTGTTTTGGAATTATAACTACTACATTTCGGTAATGATCAAGTTCTGGTGCCTAAGGTATGATCTGGAATAGATACGATTTGGCAGAATTGGTGTGTAAAAAGGAAATACTTTGAGGTTATGAACATGATATACATTATGGATTTTTGGACTTGAGGTATTCACAATGAGAGTGATGATTTTTTTACTTAGGTAACAATTTTGGGTTTTGTTATCTGGAAATATGCTTAATGGATTAAAAGATTGGATATATTCTTGGTTGATTGATGATAAATGAAACGGTTTATGGATTCTAGTATCAATATTGTTGATTATGATTGGATAAGATTCTTTGTTTAGAGCTTTGATCTTGGGATCTATTGATCATATTAGACTAAGTCGATGATTGAATTGGGTATATTGGAGTTCTTGCTTGGAAATGTATTTGATGGACATGATGGTTCTACTTGGTGGCTTGGCCGACGGTATTTTGATGCCGGGTGACACTTGTTTACGTCAGCGAAGCACTTGGTTGCTTGACTTATCTTGGAATTTCGAGGACGAAATTTTGTTAAGTGGGGTAGAACTGTAACGCCCCGATTTTCGTTAATAAATTTTTACGGAATTTTTAAAATTTTCGGTATTTAATTCCAATTTTTACCCTAGCAAAATTTTCGGTACTTAGGTTAAGGAAATTAATTTATTTTCCTTGGAAATATTAATTTTTTTTTTTAAGTTGGAATTGTCCTTTGTTCGGGTTTTATTGGAGTAAATGTGTCTCGGGGCTTGACGCGGGGTTTATAGTAGTTTGGGTCGAAACTACGTAGTTTTGGGGATAGGAAAAAAAAAAAACAGATGCGCGTTGACTTGGTGGGTTGAACGCGCCTATGTCCAAAACGACGTTGTTTTGGACCCGGCCGGCTCAACCCTAAAGCTTCTTTTCTTTCTTTTCTTTTTCCCTTTCTCTCCTCCCCTTTCCTTCTTCTTTTTCCCGATTCGGCGCCGCCCCTTATTCCTTTTCTCTCTACTCACGAACGCAGCCGTGGGCTGCTTCCCCCTTTTCTCTCTACTCTCTTCATCTCCATCCTCTTCCCTCTCTATGAAACAACCGCCGCCACAACTCTTCTTTTCCCTTCGAGCCGTGGCATCCAGTCACGGGCAAGGCAGTAGCTGCTGCCGTCGTTTGCTGCGTCGAGGAAGGGAGCGACTTTGGGGTTCTTTTATCTTGTTTCGTGAGGCGGCTTTGCTCCGGCAAGGGTGTGTTCCTAGGCTCGATTTGTGGTTCAATCGGGTAAGAACCCGATGTTACTTCCCTCGTTGTTCCTTTCCTCCTTGTTTATCAAATAGTCAAGCCATTTAAATTGGGTTTTGTTGCTTTTGGTTTTGGTTTTGGGTTTCATGGTGGCTGGATACTTGATGTCCGGTTGATGAAGTAACCAACACGGGCTGTTGTTGCGGGCAACAATGGGTCAGGTTGCTTTGTTGGATTCTTTTTGTTGGCTCGGTTGAGAGGTTAATGCCTGTATAGATGAACTAATTTAGTTTACAAGAGTACTAGTTTGCAAATTATACATTAACACGTGATTGAGGGTTGTTGGGTATAATTGTTTTCTGGAAATTCTAATTGTTAGTTGATCATCATGTTGTATGTTGACAGTAAGTAGCATGACAGATTAGCATCTGAGGAACATTGAATATACTAAATCAGCTCACTTGTTTTTAAAGTAGTTTCCTGGGGTTTTACTTGTGTAGGTTCAGTGTTAAGCATCTCCTCTCTTTTATGCGTAATCTCCATATGAAACAAGCTTGCCAGTTGAATATGGCTGCTCACGAATCATATACTTAATTAATAAAACATATGTCTATTTTGAATTGCCACCGTTGTTGGACAGAACATGTTCTTGCTGGAAATTTGCATATTAATCTATGATTGAGACGACATGTTGGACAACTTGTTCTTTTTGGTAGTTTCCTTTCTCTAGGTTAGATGCAAGGTTGATAATAAGTTCTTTTGAGAGTGAGTCCTAATGGGTTGAAATTTATCTTGCCAAAGAAATGGTGGTCTACTACGGGTTTTTACAACCGATATACTTAAAATTCTAGTTCTTATGGAATTATGTTTTGGATTTAGCTCGGTCCAAAATAGTATGCTGCTAAGACCTTGCGTAAGTCAAATGAACAAGGATTTGGGATGCTTTTATTTATAATTAAACTCTTGCTTTTAAACCTTGGTAAATAATGACTCTTGAGCTTTGGGTCTGGTTCAAAATGAATTGTTAATAGCTATGTTGGATAATAGGTTTGACTATACATTTATATAAATGGTGTTTTGTATCTAGCTTTCAAAGTGGAGTGTATAAAGATAATAGGGCTTACCCTGTAGTCTCTTATAGTTCCTACGTCACGTTGAGGTTCGTAAACATTGAAATCATATAGCTAGGTACCCGGCATGCCTACATTCCTTGTCTTTTAAATGAATGTATAAGTGATACATGTGACTATATGTTTAGGCTTTGGATGTACTTGAGGAGTAACCAGATGGAGTGCTAGCTTCTAAATGATTTCAGGTGAGGACTTATAAACCTTTGTATGCGTTACTGCCTACAATGCTCGGTTAATAAACTTGGAAGAAGAAGTGGTAATACTTGGTTGGTATTGAATGCTATATGCATATATGCCTGCTGTGCTGATGTTCTTGATTGCGTTTACATCTTAATGATGATACGTTGATGCAGTATGTCTGATTATGTGTATTACGTGCCTGTTTGATATGATATGCTAGTTGAGCATGAGTTTGTTGGTTATGAGATATAACATGTGATATGACTTTGTGGTTCGTGTGGTGACTTGAGGGCTGGAGGCCCGGATTTGAGAATAAGATATTAAATCCACACAACATTGTTTGATCATAACGTATGGCAAAACTCGTTAAGCATAATTGAGAATAACATACTATAATAATTCTACTGTGGGGATGTTGACCGGTTGGTTCGAGCGGGAAGTGATACCCCTCGGGATTTCATGCGGTTTAGCATGGTATATGCGGTTTAGCATATGGGTCTGTTATGACCGGTTTTACCTCCCTCTTTCTACCTCCCCCTTTCTACTTCCCTCTTTCTCTCTGTCTGTCTCTCTCTCTATGATGGTATTTGGGCTTGGGCCCTGATTGTATTTGGGCTTATGCCCTGGTTGTCTGATCAGACAGGACCGAGCTCGACGCACACAGTAGAGGGCCCTAATAAAATATTTAAACCTAATAGCAAAGATAATAATATAAGTAATGACAAGTGATGGTTTGTAGTCTGATGATGTCTTGCTCTGTGTATTGCGGTTGTTGTTGTTTGATGCCGGTGTACTTGTAGTTGATTTGTAATTGTATATTATTGGTTTATTTGTTTGTGGTGAGACAGTGGTTGGTCTCACCCCCTCACAGACCTTTTACAGGTTAGCTGTTCGTTGAGCAGTGGTGCATATCAGCAGGTGGCGATGCTTACCTCCTCGGGTTGGATCCATAGGGTTCATTGCATGCATGTTGCTTTCTATTTTTGTCTTCCACTGCGTACTTGATTCCTTTGTATTAATTATTATTTTGTGATCATGTTGTTGATGACTTTCGTGTCCCGGGAATGATAAGGGCAATTTGGTCATTTTGTATCTAAATTCTATTTTATATTAATAAATTGGGACACGGGCGTTTCAGAGATGATTGAATATCTCTGTATTGTAAAGGCTACTACTGCAGTAATAAACAATTTATGGAAAGATTATCTACATTATCCTTTAGTTTATAAAGACTGGCATGCAGTAGCCTGAAGTTGATAATAGCCTGAAGATAGCAAATAATTTTTTCTAAGTTATTAAAATACATAGTTTGCACAGCCCAAAGCTGGTACCAACTAGAAGTTGGCTGGTAGATTTCCTGTTTGACATGACCGGTTGGGCCATCCCGGATCAATAATGATGCGTAGAATTATTAAAAATTTATTTGGTCATTCATTGAAAAACCAGAAGTTTTTACAATTCAATAAATTTCCATATGTTTGCTTGCTACGGAGGAAAATTAATTATTTGGCCTTCCTATGATGAGGTTGGCCTACGATCATCAATAATTTAGGGACATGTACGCGGTCTAGTAAATCCGCCATGTTGACCATCTAGGTAATTTTATGGTTTTTAATTGATGCATCGACTAGATGGTCTAATGTGTGCTTATTAGACGCAATTTGGCATATTGCGCGCTTATTTTTAAATTAAGCCAATTGCGGGTACACATCCCTAATTATTTTATAAGACTATATGTCTTGATGATACTGGTGTATTCCTTTAATGGTTAATATATATCATTGGAAATAATGATTGAACATCCTGTAGCTTATGTTCATACCCAAAACGATCTGGGTGAATCGTTTATTGAATATTTCCAATTGATTGCAAGACCATTGCTAATGAGAAATTACTGCTTGGGAGCATGCTATTTTACATGCAGAACCACCTAAACGCATCAGGCCAACAAGTTATCATAAGATCTCCCCACTTAATTGGTTCATGTTCACGAACCTAATATCTCCCATCTTATGCACCAATTGCTCCACCACAGGAAACTAAAGTGGGTGCTCAAAGAAGATTGAGAATATAAATTGGGTATGAATCTCCATAAGTTATAAAATAATTGAAACAATCAACTAGAGATTCATTTACAGTAAAATTTGTTTATTGTCAATTTGATGAAAGTGTTTACCCAACATCAAGGGGAGAAAATAAGCAGCTGGATCAAGAGATTACTGAAATGCTATAACAATATCCAGTTTTGATCCTCGAACAAATTAGTGTGAACCTGAAGTTCAAAAGAAGATTCATTTGCAAAAATTTAGTAAATCAATTGCCAGACATATTTATTGATTTAAATAAAGTGACCAAATCTTATATACCAGTTGCAAATGCTCCTGTTCAAATTGATGTTCCTGAAGAACAATCAAAGAATGCAAATGAATCTAGAGTACGCCAGAAGCGTGGAATACCACTCGGTTCCAAAGATAAAAATTTTCGATAGAGAAAAAGGAGCAAAGATACAAGATGGCCCCAACAAGAAAATAAGACCTCCAGTAGAGGTTCAAATTGAAAATCCTCAAGAAGAGGAAAATCCTCCAGAAGAGGTCTCTGACATAATTGATAAAGTTCCAGAAGTAACTCAGGTACCTGAAATAAATGAAAATTATGAGATATCGATCAATTATACTGTGTCAGGAACAAGATGGAACCGACGTGAAATAACCGTCGACGAAATTTTTGCACATAATATAGCGCTAAATATTATGAAAAAATAAGGATCATGAACCTACAACTATTGATGAGTGTAGGCACAGAAATGATTGGCCAATTTGGAAGAGACGCAATTAAGGCTGTCGTAGACTCGCTCGTGAAGCGAGAAGTTTCGAACCTGTAGTCTGTACACCTGATGGTGTAAAATCGGTCGATTATAAATGGGTATTTGTGTGAAAAGAAAATTTAATAGTGAGACATAAAAGCACGACTTGTCACACAATATTTTACCCAACGACCTGGTAGTGATTATAAGAAGACATACTCCCCTATGGTGAATGTAATTACTTTTCAGTGTTTGATAAGTCTGGCAATACATAAAAAACTAGAAATGCGTCTAGTGGATGCTGTTACAGCCTATTTATATGGATCCATAAGTCATGACATATACACGAGAATTCTTGAAGGATTCACGTTGCCTGAAGCAACTAATTCCCGGGATATATATATATTCAATTAAACTAAATTGATCTTTACATGGTTTGAGCCAATTTGGATATGTGATGTATAATTATTCTTGTATATATGCTCTATGTGTTTTATTTAATCAGCATATGTGTGAATTTATTATTATTATTGCTTATGTTTATGATTTAGATCTATATGTGAAGTTTTCATTATTTTTGTGATCTGAATACTATTGGAACTCCTGAAGAGGTTTCCAAATCCGTGCTATATTTAAGGAAAAAGTTTAAGATAAAATTTTTTGAAAAGATTAGATTAATCGATTGGTCTTGAAGTACCACATCACACTGCAATTTATCTTGCTAGTAACATAAAGCCTGAAGCTTTTGCTATAAATTTATTTGCAAAATATAATTTTGCTCTAACGTATTTATATTGGAATATAATATATAAATACATATTCTATTATTTTGGTATATGGAATTATTTTAATCTTATGAGGCCAAGGTGCATCTAGTTGGTTTTGCAGATATATGTCTTTTATTTGATCCACATAAAGCACAGGCAGATACATCAAGTATCGTGGTGACCAGAAAACAAAGTATCGTTGTTGCCTCTTCAAATAATGGAGAAATTGTGTTCATACATGAAGTTAGCCGAGAACGTGCATGGCTAAGATCGATGATGCAGTATTGTCAAGATTCATATGGATTAGTTAGCGAGGAAGATGTTCCAACGACGATTTATGAAGATAATGATAGCTGCATTGCCCAATTGAAGGGATGATACATCAAGAATCATTCAAGTAACAATCTGGCGGATATATTTACAAAATCAGTTCCTACTACAACTTTTGAAGAATTGAAGAAGAGGATTGGTTTATGGAGGATTCGAGATATCAAGGGATTCCAAAATCAGGGGGAGTAGAATACGCATGCACTCTTTTTTCTTTCACCAAGTTTTTTTTCCACTGGGGTTTTCTTGGTAAGGTTTTTAACGAGGCAGTACTTCTTAAGCGTATTCTATTTAAGGTGCAATGACATTCAAGGGGAGTGTTATAAATAAATTATGGTGAATGTCATTGTTACCATCCAGTAAAACTCATTTTTACCATACCCGAATTTACCCCTGGTAAATACTTTACCCATACACCAAACTTCTACTTGGAATTATCTCTTTGGCTAATTACTCTCCATAATTCCATTTGTCATAATCCTAATATCATCTTCCTTTACCTAATATCCCTTTAATTTTATCCTTTTAAATTAATCATACTTATTTGTTTTAATCCTTCAATTTCCAACTACAAATACCCCTTCATTCCTTCACTTTTATATACTTACATCCTACCATAAGATTACTCTCTTCATTTCCATACACATACACCTCTCCTCTCCATCTCTCTTCATCTACATTTTATTAATCTTTATTATTACTATTACTATCAAAGTTGTATTATTACTATTAATGGTGTATTACTTCCATCAATGTTAGATTATTACCTTGATCAAACTTGTATCATTCTATCAAGAAGTGAATTTTTTCCCCCAATTTTATAATAAATATTTAATTATGAAGACTTATAAAAACTTTTTAATTCAAACAACTAATTTTATTGGCTAAAAAATTACAATTAAATATGAGTTATAAAATAACCTTCATTAATGTATGTTACGAGCCAATCAATACAGTGACCGACCGAAGCAAAGCGAGCGTTGGAAACGAGTTAACATTGGTTGAGATGTTTTGGTGACTGACTACTTACTGATCCAAAATCAGACACATCATCCATTTCGTCCAGATCAAACTATTTTGCTTCCCTTCAATAAACTCTAATAAAACAAAAAGTCTTGGCTCTCGAGGCTCACTCAAATCTGCTAACATTAGCCAGCCATGGGGCAGATCTTCGATAGATTTCAAGGTAGCCCACCTTGCTTTCTGCTTCATTTCGTTTCGGGATGGCACTGTTTATTCACTTTCTTTCCATCTTTTTATGTTGTCCATTTTTACTACCGTTCATTATTATCAGATGATTATATCTCCTGTTTTTTTTGGTTAAAGAATCAAACTTTCTTGTTGGGTTTTGCATACTATTTTACATTTTGTTCTCAGACTATTTTGTTGCACTTCTTATCTTACACCCTTTTACCAGTAAGTAATATTTGTTATGGCTTCCCTTGTTTCTGTTTGTTGATTATTTCTGTCCTCGCTTTTGATGTTAACGAAATGTTCGAGAAAGGACTCATCCATAGTTTTACTTCATCCCTTTTTATGTTTACATATAATAGTACCATATTTGTTCTTATTAGTAAAAGCTGCTCGCCTGCCTCTGATTTATTGCTGGATAAAAAGTATTTGGGTTAAGTTTTCCCGGCGATGGCCCAAAACTTGGTGTTGCATTACATTTCTACGCGGGAATTACTTTATTTGGTAATTCTCTTGATATTTCCTTGTGAATTTTACTCTTTTGAGTTAAACAGATCTGTATCCTGTGATAGATTGATGGTACTTGTGCAGGTAAGCAATGGAGGCGAAAGCAGGTAAGGTTGATTAGCGACAAGGTGTACAACCGCATCAAGAATCAATCTGGGAGGGCTAATCTCTCGTTTGAAGACCTATACATTGCTGTCCTACTTGTGTATAAGTAAGTGTCCTTGTTTTGTAATCCTATCTTAGATTGTCTTTGAGAATTTGAGATTGAGCTGTTAAGTTCTATTATGTGCTGGAGCTAGATTCATATATGTTTATGTGTGTTGCAGTGATATCAATAAGCGGTTGCCTGGTCCTCATTTCGATCCACCTTCAAAGGACCAAGTCAGAGCCCTTATGCAGGTACTGTCTTTCTCTGGTGTACAATTGAAAACTATTGCACTATTGGGAGAGCCATGGAATGAAGCACCATCTTTATAAGTTTTTTTCTTTTTGGTTGTCTCTTACGCATTATTGTTATTGGAGAATTGGATAAAGGATAGACTAGAGTGATTGAGTTCATTGTTATCTCAAATCTTTAATCCTGCACAATCATAGTTATCCATGAATTTCCTTTGTATATAAAACATGATGGAATGACATCTCATGACTGCCTAAATTTAGCTGGTGTGCGATAATTCTCAAGTTGTATTATCATAGTCTGCATCTTCTGGGGCAAAGAGGATGGGCAACCTAAAGGTCTTTTGTAATAATGGGATGCCCTGTGTTAGCAATTAGAAAGCATATGAATTGTGTCTGTAGTCTGATTCCCATTCATGTAAGCTTCGCTTTTCAAAAAAGCAGCAAAGTTTCTCTATATGTCTGGAGCTGAAAGATACCCCCTTTTTTGTCTGGCCTAAATGTTGCTTGAAAAAGGTTAATATGTTGGCTGACCAATGTGCAGGACTGTGATATCAACCTTGATGGCGAAATTAACCATGAGGAATTTGTGAAGTTCATTCAACGGCTAACTGCTGACACATTCATTGTTGTTAGCCAGGGGCTGATAATCACTTTGGTTGTAGCACCGACAGTTGCAATGGCAACAAAGAAGGCTACTGAAGGTGTCCCAGGTGTGGGAAAGGTGGTGCAAAAGCTACCTAACTCAATTTACGCCTCTCTGGTGACCCTTGCAATTGTATGGTTCCAAACATCAGTCCAAGATTAGAGGGCCTTTCTTATGTTCATCCTGAATATTCTGTCCCATATTATGCAGTAGCTAATTGACCGGTTTGATGCCTATTATCTGTGGTGACATGCATAAATAGTCGGTCCTTTTATCATTGTAGCAATTTGTTGGATCTATTAAGTTTGGCTGTAGACGCAAGACATGATATTTCTGTTCCTTATAAAATTTACTGATGTTTATTTTTGGCAGCTGTTCCATGTTTTTTAAGGCTGTAATGAGAATATGGAAATAAATGTAACTTTCGGCAAACAATTCCTCTTCCTACTAAGCTCTTGTCTTTTCCTTTGTTCTCTTTCCTGTTGCTACTTTTTTAAGCGTCCACGGACTCAAATGGCGCGCCCTATTCAGCATTGCAAAAGCATGATAAGTGTTTTTTTTGGCCGAGAGAAAAGCCAATTCAGTTAATATCTTTAACTTCCCTTGCATGGGCCAAAATTACTGCCCCCATATTTTGATTCGTACAGTTTTGTATATAATCACGGATTTCCATATTTATTAAAGAGAATCTTGAACACCGTCCCACAAACTTTAACACAGTCCCAAAATTTGAAGATGCATCATAGATTGGCAAAAAATTCCTAGAGCATCAGTTTGCAACATATTCAACCGGAGCAAATATTGAAGAAACATATACTTATGAAACAGAAGAGTATCTTTGCAAATGTGCGAGGACAAGTCAAAAGTTTATATTTTAGAGGTCAGTTGGGAATTAATGCAGCTCCAAAGAACTGAGTCAATCCATGTCAGGGAGAAATACATTTTGTAGCTTGGATTTCGCTTTATTCAAACTGTTCTGCATTATACCCGAATTGAAGGAGAAATCAGTGTAACTAATAAGAGCATACAGAACTGACCGCAGCACAAGCGAACTAGGCCGAACAGCCTGTGGGTTGTGCAGCTGTTTTATACCAAACTGTTTACGGAGACGGATATGGCATCTCAGCCCTTTCCTTTATCTGGCCGGTTTCCTCGGCTGTCAGGGGAGGTATTGCAGGGTTTGACTTTGCCGTTGTCTGCTGAGGAGATTACTCGGACGGTCTTTGATATTGGAGCCCTGAAGGCGCGGGAACCGGATGGTTTCCATGCGTTGTTCTTTCACTCTCAGTGGGCTGTGGTGGGGGCGGCAGTTGCTCTTTTGTCCAATAGTTGTTCTCTGGGACCAGGTGGTCGTCCTCAATGAATTGCATTAATCTTGTGCTATTACCGAAGGTTGAGAAGCCTGTATATATGTTTCAATTTCGACCAATTGGCCTCTGCAATGTGCTCTATAAGGTGCACACAAAGGTTATTGTTAATCGGCTGAAGCCATGGTTGGATAGTTTGGTGGCTCCTACTCAGTGTAGTTTCATTCCTGGACGACATATTACAGATAATATTTTGATTGTCCAGGAGGTGATGCATACTATGCGGATCAGGGGTGGTCAGAAGGGGATTGTGGCCATTAAGATAGACCTTGAGAAGGCTTATGACAGGCTGCGATGGTCTTTTATTCGGGATACTTTGTCTGATGTAGGGTTGCCTGCTCATATGGTGGACATCATTATGAAGTGTGTCACCAATACTGAGATGAAGATTATATGGAACGGGTCACTCACCTCCTCTTTTCGCACTTCTCGGGGGGTGAGACAGGGTGATCCGTTTTCTCCGTATCTTTATGTCCTATATTTAGATCGTCTCAGTCAGTTGATCTCTCATTTTGTGGCGGTTGGTAGTTGGAGACCCATTTTCTTAAGGATCAGGGGACCTCCATTATCTCACATCTTCTTTGCTGATGATATGGTGCTCTTTACGGAGGCTGATGTCAGCCAGATTCAGGTTATATGGGATTGTTTGTAGCTTTTTTGCTCATGTTCGGCCAAAAGGTCAGTGCTACGAAAACCCAAATGTTCTTCTCTTCTAATGTGCCTGCCTCCACTCATGACCTTTTCCACTCTGGTCTGGGCTATTCTATCTCAGATGATTTGGGCCGGTATTTGGGTGTCCCACTTATTCATGGGCGGGTTACACGGCATACTTATGTTGAGGTTCAGGAGAGGGTTGCTAGGTGCCTTTCTTCTTGGCATGGGAAGCTCTTGTCGTAGTCAGTGCTTTCAGCTTTACCCATGTACACTATGCAAACTATCCTTCTTCCTCGTTCTATAATATAGGAATTGGATCATTTGTGTCGTAGTTTCATCTAGGGTTCTGCGGGTGAGGAACGACGGGTTTCTCTGGCCCCTTCGCAGCTTGTCTGCTCACCTAAGGCTGTTGGCGGCCTTGGACTGCGCAGATTGGAGGCTCAAAACCCGGCTTTGCAGGCAAATTGGGGTGGGGGTTAGTATCTTCGCCTACCTCACTATGGGTGCGGGTTCTCCGGGCCAAGTACTTATGGTTGAGGGAAACGGTCTCTGAATCTATTTCTTTTGGTGCTTGTTCTTCCCTTTGGCGAGGGATGACCAAAGTCTGGCCTATGGTGTTTGGTGGTCTTGAGTGGGCAATAGGTGATGGCTTGATAGTTCGATTTTGGGAGGACTCTTGGGTGGAGGATGTTGGGCCGTTGCACTTGCTAGCTATTGCTGCAGTCCCGGAAGAGGATGTTCCCCAGCCGGTTGCAGCATTTGTGATGCCTACGGGTTTTTGGGATTGGCCTCTTTTTCAACAATTGTTACCCCTTTCTATTTGTCTGAAAATTGCAGGGGTTAGGTGCCCTCAGGTGAGTGCAAGAGTGGCTGTGGTTTATTGGCGGCATTCAGCTTCAGGACAGTTCACAACTAAGTCTGCCTATATGGTTGCGGCAGGTGCTGACGTGGTGGTTCCTGACCCTGTGTGGGCTGCCATTTGGCGCTGGCCCAGCCCTCAGCGGGTGCGGACCTTTTTATTGTTAGTGGCTCGTAATTTCTTGCTTACCAAGCAACGGCGGGTGCAACGTCATTTCGGCTCGTCAGCTACTTGTCCTTTATGTTCTGTGGCTGATGAGTCAGTGTTGCATATACTGCAGGATTGTCGTTGGGCTAATGGGTTGTGGGAAACTTTTGGTTCTAAGCTGCCTTCGGGTTTCTTCTCTTTCTCTTGTGTTCGTTCATGGGTTGCATATAATCCGTCCTTGACTTTGGCTGTGTGGGATGGGGTGCCTTGGCGGCTGTGTTTTGGGGTCCTTTGTTGGCGTTTATGGTTGTGGCGAAACCAATGGGTGTTTCAAGCAGTCAGACCTCCCTTCAATCCAATTGCCTCTGTTCAGACTTTTTGTAATGATATTTTGCATTCATTGGCTGTGCATCACCCTGCTGCTACTATGTCTCCACCGCGGTCGGCCTCCATCTAGCAGGTCCCTACAACAGGTTGGATTAAGCTTAACTCTAATGGGGCTGTTTGGCCTAGTTTGGTTGAGGCTGGCCTTTGATTTGGGATACTGACAGGTGGTTGCTGAGGTTGATTCATTGGCTGTGTTGCAAAATTTGCAACAGGTGTCACTGCAGTCTCGCCGTAGTATGGCTCTACTGCGGTCAGTTCAGGAGCTGCTTCGCCTTCCGTGGGTTGTGCAGCTATTTTATGTCTACCGGGAAGCTAATGGAAGTGCGGATTGGTTAGGAAAATAAGGTTTTTCTTTGCCTTTAGGGGTTTCTTATTTCGGTTAGGTGCCTACTGGTTGCCTTAGTGTTTTTCTTGCTGACCTTAATGGTCCCCTGATTTCACCATTGTAACTTTCTCTCATATCATATGATTCAAAAAAAAAAAAGAGTATACAGATGAGCGGAAAGAGTGATCATGTACAGTTAGTTACCTACTTTGCTTAGATGCCGTTACTTTTGGGCAGTTGTATGGAAGAAAAGGTTTCCATTTTTCTGACAGGTGGCCTGTTGACAAAAAGAAAAAGAAATGTTAAAATCCATCCCAATACAGAGGGCCTCCAACCAACAAGCACTGTTCTAAATCCATCCCAATAAAGAGGGGCTCCAGCAAACATTGTTCTATCCTGGCTATGATTAACTCACCGGTCATACCACATTTTACTGCAGAAGTCTCTTCACCATCACGGTATATCTTCAGAGCACAGCAAAAGACTAACTAGATGTATCCTAATGTGCCATTTGAACCACTGAAAGTAGCGGAAATAGAAAAATAAAAATGAAGTTTTACTTTCAGTAAGTAGAGTAATTATATAATAACTGTCAAAAGAGCAACAATCAGGAGAGAGAGGTGCTGGGTTTTTGGGTTTCCCTTATACGCATATATTTTGCTGTAATCAATATACCAGATATGATTTGTATATATGCGTAGTTAATACTGTGTATCTAAGATTAGGGTTACTGAGGGTATTCTTGCCATTGTATAGTATAGCTATTGCGTATAAATATGCTGATGATTATCAATAACAAATACACGTTTACCAGAGTAGCAGAACAAAACCCTAACTCTAGCTTTTTTTTTCCCCTTCTCTTCTTTTCACATCGACAACCCCAAAAAAACAAAAAACAACACAATCGGCAACTGCTTTTGGTTCACCAATACTTGTTAGTGGAATTTTCATACTCCAATATAATTATAGTGTTGTTCGGTCGACCATTACTTTTTGGAGTTGTTTGGTTGTCATACTTCTCATACTACTCATCCTTGAATTATAGTGCTCCTTTTTTTTTCAGCAAATTCGTTCAAGCCAAAGGTCGTTGAACAGTGTTCTTATTGACGCCATGTCTACACACACCTCCTCTTCTCCTCCATACAATTTCTCTCATTCAATCTCCATCAACCTCCCGACTGCTCACTTTGGACAGTCTCAATTTGCTCCTCCAATTGAACAGGGTCACTCTTCACCATCCTATTTTCTATCCTCGTGGCCATGACAATGGTAGTCGGTCACGGGGCAGAGGCTATGTCATCTCCCCTTCTGGTGTCCCCTCTGTCCATGGGCAATATCCTGGTTCTCCTTCTGGTTCTTCATCTGCAACCTTTGATCCAACAGGGTACACTGTTCCAATTGTAGCGGCTATGGACATCTCTCTCGGGTTTGTCCTACTTCGAGGACTGGGTATGCAGGTCGTGGTTTTTCTCATTCCTCCTCTCACTTTTATTTCTCCTCCACAAATGCTAATTCCTCTCACCCGTGGATTATGGACAGTGGCACTACACATCACTTAACCTTTCAACTGGATAACCTTGTCGTTCATTCTGCCTACCATGGTTCCGAGACTGTTATATTAGGCAATGGCTCTTCTCTCCCAATTTCTCATGTCAGTTCTTCTACTCTTCATATCCCCTGTCACTCCATCATCCTTGATAATTTACTTCATGTTCCCACTGCTATTCACAACCTCCTACCGGTTTGTTCCTTTGTTTCTACTAACAATGTTTCTGTTGAATTTCTTCCTGATCGTTTTCTTGTGAAGGATTTAACTACGAAGAACGTCCTGTACACCGGGTTGTGTAAGGATGGCCTCTATCAAGTTCCGACGTCCCTTCCAGTGTCAACTATTCAGTCGCACAGTGCGCGACCTGGCACGCTCGTCATGGCCATGTCTCATATTCTACTATTCATCGTCTAATGTCTTTTGCAGGTCATTGTGAATACCCGACCCAAAATCACTTGGGCCTATTCTCCTAATCCTTTCACCTTCTTCCTCGGGTCAATCCCACGACATTGGAGTCGCCACCCAAATTTTATTAAGGACAAAACTTGGGAAAAACCTTCATGTGACTCCTTTAGGCTGCATGGTCATGGCGAACCAAAGTTATGGGATCGGGGGTTCGTCACAGATGGGAAGGTGTTAGGCACCCATCCGTGTTGGGTTGAGACTATGCGGAATTACAAAATGCAAGTGTTCCTGGTGCAAGTGTGCAAGTGTGGAAAATAAAAGAATGGGGGAGAAGAAAGAGATTTGGCTTGCATCCCGTTGTAAAACAGAGACTACCTATGTACCCAAGTGACCGGGGGTCAAAGCCACGTAGTTTTAAACATAGCACAAATCGGCCACCTACATCATCAAAAGCATCAGCATATAATCAACAAAGATCAATCAATAGAAGGGTTAGTGTTACCTCCTGTAGCCCTCCTCTAGCTCCTTGCAATGGGTTGAGTTCTACACCCACCTTCTTTCCACTTCTAAGCTCAATGGTTGATCCTCATCTTGACTCTTCCTTGCTGGACTATTGTTGATGCCTCCCACGAAATTCCTCCAGAGTTTCTGCCTAAGAATGTATCTATTGACTTGGAGAGGTAGAGTTTCTCCAAGCACTCAAGGCTTATGGGTGTATATGTGAGAACAATTTTGTGTGTCTTGAAATGTGTGTTAGAGGTCCTATTTATAATGCTCTGGGAAGTGTAGGGGCGTGGACCTGCTTAATGGTGAAGATTATGCCCCAAAATCTGGTCCAGAATCGCGTAGGATCAAATTAGTAACAAAATTGGAAAAAATCGGGGGTTCTGGGCAACTATGATCGCCGCTGCCGGCGATCTTCCTTAGGATGACTACGAGTGCTGGTCATCCCGTTCCACGGTCATCCTGGGGGTTCTGGGCACCTATGCTCACCCCTTTCACCATCACGTTCCTCGGTCATCCCTTTGCCCATCATCGCTTCTCCCTTCTGAAAATTATGACTTACGTCTGTTCCTCCCCAGGACTGGATCGACATTTCTACGCATCAGAAGACCCCTTAGCTTGTCTTAGCTTGTATACTCAAAACACCATTAGCTCGGCTTAGCTTTGCATCCCGGTTCCATGGCTTCCCAACTTGGCATTGCAACTTGACAACTTGACTCGACTACCCCACTTGGTCCCTCAATTCAGGTCATCGACTCGGCTTGACAGTTTAGTCCCTCATCATATGGCTCTTCTCTCAGCTTCTCATCTCGGCTTGTTAACTCGGTTCACAGGTAAAAATCGGGGCTTACATCTTCATCCTCGGGAGGATGCCCGGACCTGCATCTCCTCTCACAAGAAAAGCCGAACCAAGACATTTCCCTTCTTCTGCCATAAATAATGGGGGTTACATCTCCTATCGCGAAGGCCCAAAGTCACCATGGTGTCTCGATTCGATGCTTCATTACTGCTTCGGCCTTCTTCTCACCTTTTGCCTTAATACACCCCCATGACTTCCAATGCCTTAACCATCTCCCCATCTACTGAGAATCATTGCCTTGTGACGTATCCATCATCCGTAATATCTTCATCATCTCCTTCCAACTAAGGCACTACCCACCCTTGGTGTCCTAAGGGTTCAATTCTAATGATAGAGTTCATGGTTATCAGGGATCCTAGACTCAAGTTTTGTTTTCTTTCAAGATATTTGGAAACAGTTGGAAAAGCATGATGGAATACGTTTGCGAAACATGTTTCATTATTCTTTCAAAACATTTCTTCATTTTTCTTCCTTTCAAGACTCAAGCCCAAAGAGATGAAGATCTGAAAAAGTGAGACGCCCTAGCTCAAATTTGTGTTTTATGCTTTGAAAAATATGCGATGCAATGCCAAATGTATGTTAATGTGAATTCCCTATGATGAGGTAGACCGACTGAACATATATACCAATCGGGAAGCAACACCAAAAAATTTTCTATGGCTTAGACATATGTACTTACATCCCTAGGGTTTGTTTACCGGACTCCTCAGTTCACACTATGCAATATAGGACCCTACGCAGAGTCAGCGTGGCGGTCCCGCTATTTTTTATTGATTTTTCTGGTTTATCGAAATAAAAAACACTCTAGTTACACATACATGAATCGACAAAAATAATCACATAAAAATGCACATACCACTTATTGATTCAATATGCATGAGATGCTCAGGGTATGCAGCTGGTTGGGGGCTAGAGATTGCCGTTAGGGAATAGGTTGACCTACTCACATGTGATAATGGATATTGCGTGAGGTCCATGGCCCATTAATCCCCATCAGTGCTAAGCATCGAGAAACGGGTTCACTCAAGCCGCCATCGCTTAAAGAAAGCATTGAGGTGGACTTGGATTCCCTCGTCCTTTTACGGTAAAGACTTCACATCAATCATCATGAATGCAAGGCACTTATGATGACAAGTAAAAAGCACATAAGATTCTACAATTGCACAAAGTCTCTTGAACCCACTACTTCCCAAGCAGAGTTGCCAACTATGAATACCCGACCCAAAATCACTTGGCCCTATTCACCTAATCCTTTCACCTTCTTCCTCAGGTCAATCCCATAACATTGGAGTCGCCACCCAAATTTTATTAAGGACAAAACTTGGGAAAAGCCTTCACGTGACTCCTTTAGGCTACATGGTCATGGCGAACAAAAGTCATGGGATCGGGGGTTCGTTACAGGTGGGAAGGTGTTAGACACCCATCCGTGTTGGGTCGAGACTATGTGCAATTACAAAATGCAAGTGTGCCTGGTTCAAGTGTGCAAGTGTGGAGAATAAAAGAATAGGGGAGAAGAAAGTGATTTGGCTTGCATCCCGTTGTAAAACAGAGACTACCTACGTACCCGAGTGACCGGGGTCAAAGCCGCGTAGTTCTAAACATGGCACAAATCGGTCACCTACATCATCAAAAGCATCAACATATAATCAACAAAGATCAATCAAAAGAAGGATTAGTGTTACCTCCTATAGCCCTCCTCTAGCTCTTTGCAATGGGTTGAGTTCTACACCACCTTCTTTCCACTTCTAAGCTCAATGGTTGATCCTCTTCTTGAATCTTCCTTGCTGGACTACTGTTCAGGCCTCCCACGAAATTCCTCCAGAGTTTCTGCCTAAGAATGTATCTATTGACTTGGAGAGGTAGAGTTTCTCCAAGCACTGAAGGCTTATGGGTGTATATGTGAGAACAATTCTGTGTGTCTTGAAATGTGTGTTAGAGGTCCTCTTGATAGTGCTCTGGGAAGCCTAGGGGCGGGGACCTGCTTAATGGTGATGATTAATGGCCGAAAATTTGGTCCAGAACCGCGTAGGATCGAATTAGAAATAAAATCAGAGAAAATCAAGGGTTTTGGGCACTTATGACCGCCGCTGCCGGCGTTCATCCTTTGGATGACTACCAGTGCCGGCGGTCATGTGAGGATGACCGCCAAGTGCTGGCGGTCGTCGCGAGAGGACTGCCGGTCACCCCGCGTGTCACTCGTTCTTTCCTTTTTTGACCTCCCAATCCCCCTAATTCATCTCTAACTTGATCCTACTGCGTAATTAACCCAGAATCACTCAATTACTTGATCCCCACTCTCCTAAATTATTCCAAAATCAGTTGATTACACATTGATATCCATTTTAAGCACAATCATACCAAAAACACAAAAATCTACTTAAATGATAATTTAACTCTGATTTTCCACGAAAATCAGAGCTAAAATTAGCCACCAAGAAATGTGTTGATGGGTTGGACAAACTCTAGAGAATTTATTAACTTGGACCCTTAAACCTATTTCTAACCCAAAAATAAATCATCTCAATATAATTGGGTTAAAAACAATTAAAAGAGCCCAAGCAACAAAATGGAAGGTATTTTAATATAAATAAATCTTATTACATGTTTTACCCTAAGATTAAATCTTCTCATTAATCCTAAGGTTTAAGTGCACAAAGGTTTAGATTATCAAAATACATTAATTCTACTAAGTTAAATTCTTATCATGCCTTAGCTCAAAATCAAATCATCTAATTAACCTTAAGTTTGAGCATGTTTGGATTCTACTTTTAGTAAAATGTTTAAGGATCAAATTTGGGTGTTAACAGTCATGTGTCCTCTGAATCGTCTAGTCCTTCTCTTTGTCATGCTTGTGTTACTAGTGAAATTCATAAGTTTCCTTTTCCTGTGTCAGAATATGTTGCTTCTGGTCCTTTGGATTTGATATGTTCGGATGTTTATGGCCCTGCTCTAGTTGAATCTAATGATGGATTTCAGTATTATGTTCTCTTCTTTGATCATTTTAGAAAATATTCTTGGATTTATTTTCTAAAACGTAAATCTGATGTGCATGATGTTTTTTACTAGTTTCGTCTCCTCGATAAATGTTATTTCAGTAGACCTATTAAACAGTTTCAAGCGAACTAGGGTGGTGATTTTCAAGCCTTAGCACCTTACCTCCGCCAGCACGGCAACACCCTGCGCACCTCCTGTCCTCAAACACCTGAACAGAATGGTTATGCTGAGCGCAAACACCGTCACATTATTGAAATCGACCGAGACCTCTTATTTCCATCCCAAGCTCCTGACAGGTTCTAGACCAATGCCTTTGAAACTGCTGTCTACCTTATCAATCGTCTCCCTACACCACACCTTCACCACCTCAGTCCCCATGAGACTTTGTTTCAGCAATCACCTGATTATAACGGACTACAGGTCTTTGGTGGTCTTTACTGTCCCTGGTTACGGCCTTATGCCAAGAATAAACTTAGTCCCCATTCTGTTCCTTGTGTCTTTCTTGGTTATAGTCGCACTCACTAAGGGTATAAATCTTATAATTCCTCTTCTAATAAATTCTATATCTCACAGCATGTTGTGTTTGATGAGCATGTTTTTCCTTTTAGAGCGGTTAATGATGTGACTGCCACTTTTCCTTGCCACTTACCCTTCCCCTCTTGTGATCACACCTCCACCAGTCACTAATTTTCCACCACTACGACCTCCTGCCCAGTCCCTGGATCCGCAATCACCTGTTGCGGCTACCTTGGTCGAACTGGGTGACACTTTTGATCCTGCTACTGCCACTATTCCTGCACTTTTGCCTACTCCTGCACCTGTTGCTGCTCTTGTTATTGCTCATGCACCCCTGCCTACCCAGCCACAACAACAGGTGCAGCGTCCTACAAAGTCCAAACACACCGTGGTCACAGGGACTCGCGCTGGCCATACCATCAAGGCTCTTGAGAAATTGACTTTTACAGCCCGTGTGTCCCCTGTAGAGCTTACCTGCTACACACAGGTTGTCAAATTTCCAGAATGACGTGCTTCTATGATTGCTGAATATAATGCGCTTGTCACTAATGGCACATGGCGCCTTGTCCCTCCTCAACAGGCTCACAATGTTGTCGGCTGCAAGTGGGTTTTCAAGACGAAAACCAATCCTGACGGGTCTGTGGAGCTACACAAAGCCTGCTTGGTTGCCAAAGGCTTCCATCAACGTCCAGGGGTTGACTTTGCAGACACTTTTAGCCCTATGGTCAAGCCAACTACCGTTCGCCTCTTGCTTTCTTTTATGGTAGCCAAGGGCTGGTCTATTTGTCAATTGGATGTATCTAATCCGTTTCTCCATGGTCGCTTGGATGAAGAAGTGTTTTTGCCTCAGCCCCCTGGCTTTGTTGATCCGAATTTCCCCGATCATGTTTGTAAACTTGAGAAGTCTATCTATGGTCTCACACAAGCTCCCCGAGTTTGGAATCGATGCCTTACAGATGCCCTTTGTGCCTTTGATTTCCATAATTCCAAGGACGAAACCTCCTTATTCTATCAGTGTGCTGCCTCTACTTCTCTTTATTGTCTGGTTTATGTTGATGATATTGTTATCCTTGGCTCCTTAGAAGCTTAGGTTCAAGAGCTTGTCCAGTTCTTCTGAACTCAGTTTTCTCTCCGAGATTTGGGCAAGCTCAATTATTTCCTCGGCTTGGAGGCCACTTGGCAAAACTGTGGCCTGCTTCTCCACCAGTCTAAGTATATTTAGGGCCTGCTATCCATGGTCGGTATGATGGGCAACAATCTGATTTCAACCCCTATGTGCTCAATAGAGCAGCTCTGTGTTGGCGATAGTGCCCTATTTTTTATGATGCTCTTTACCAGAGTGTTGTTCCTGGCCTTTAGTACCTCACTTTCACTCGTTCCGACATCTCCTACTCTGTTAACAAAGTCTCTCAATACATGCATGCTCCAACAGAGAGACACTAGTCTGTTGTCAAGCGTATCCTGCGCTACCTTCATGCTACCCCTTGGGTTGGTTTATTCTTTCCTCACGACAACCCTCTTCACTTATATGGTTTTTGTGATGCTGATTTGGGGGGAGTCTAGATGATCGCAAGTCTACTTAGGGTTTTGGCATCTACTATGGTACTGCTCTTGTCTCTTGGTCCTCTTGGAAGCTACACTCTATCTCTCGGTCTTCCATTGAGACCGAGTATCTTTCCTTAGCTACTGCTGCGAGTGAGTTGGTCTGGATCCAACTTCATCTTCTTGAGATCGGTCTACAGAGTCACTCTGTTTCGTTTTTATGGTGTGGTAATCTTAGTGCTACTTACCTCACTGCCAATCCGGTGTTTCACTCTCGCACGAAGCATATTAAGCTTGACTTTTACTTTGTCAGTGACTTTGTATCCAAGAAGCAGCTTCATGTTCGGTATCTTTCTTCTCATGACCAGGTTGCTGACATCTTCACTAAACCTCTACCCAAGGATCGGTTTCGTCTTCTTCGTGACAAGTTGCACCAGATATGATTTGCATATATTGTGTAGTAAATACTGTGTATCTAGGGTTAGGGTTGCTGAGGGTATTCTTTGTAACACCCTAGGGTTTATGAGGACGGGAAGTGTAAGCCAGTGCCAGAATGAGCATGGACAAGAAGCGACTTCCAGTGGGCTTCTAGACGGAGGGGGCACAGGAATGAACCGAATCCACACTGGAATAGCAGAGATCCTAAGACTCTGTAGGGATCGGGCTGCACAGTTGGGCAATTTCGTTATTATACGGGTATGGGACTGTATAATTAAGAATAGTTCAAATGAAGTGATTCGAGGTTGTACAGGTATGAGACTGTACAATTGAGAATTAGCTTAAATGGTTTGATGGGTACTAACTATATCAACAAGGTGCACATCCTTTTCGGTGCTCATTCCATAAGAACTCCAAAGTTAAACGTGCTTGACTTGGAGCAATTCTTGGATGGGTGACCTCTTAGGAAGTTTTCCCCGGAAACGTGCGAGTGAGGACAAAGCATGTTGGAGAGGTGCCGTGTTGGTCTGTAGTGACAGTCGACAAGCCAGGACGTTACGGTTGGTAGCGGAGCTTCAGGACTCTAGTACGGTGCCTGGTTCGGGGACGAACCTAGCGGAAGTTGGTGGGCCTGTGACACCCCGGGGACTATGAGGTCAGGAAGTGTACGCTAGTGCCGAAATGAGCATGGACAAGGAGCAACTTCCAATGGGCTTCTAGACGGAGGGGGCATAAGAATGAACCGAATCCACACTGGAATAAGAGAGATCCTAAGACTGTGTAGGGATGGGGCTGTATAGTTGGGGGATTTCGTAATTATACGGGTATGGGACTGTATAATTAAGAATAGTTCAAATGAAGTGATTCAAGGTTTTACAGATATTGGACCAAATTTTCGGACATAATCTTCACCATTAACAGGTCCAAGCCCTTAGGCTTCCCATAACACTATAAATAGGAGCCCTCACACACATTTCAAGGGACACACAATTTTTCTCACATACATACCCATAAGCCTTGAGTGCTTGGAGAAACTTTACCTCTCCAAGTCTAGAGATACATTCTTAGGCAGAAACTCTGGAGAAATTTTGTGGGAGGCATCAACAGTAGTCTAGCAAGGAGGAATCAAGAGGAGGACCAACCATTGAGCTTAGAAGTGGCAAGAAAGATGGTGTAGAACTCAACCCATTGCAAGAAGCTAGAGGAGGACTACAAGAGGTAACACTTAACTCTCTTTTTGATTGATTCTTGTGTTAGGTTCTGGGTACACAAATATGGAGTTAACACGCAGCGAAATCAATTCCGAAACCATCACAGGATCTTTGTGAAACGGGATAAATCGAATAGATGTGATTTAGTACCTGTATTGATTGAGATCTTTCACTCAGCCGTTGAGCCAAATCAGTTTTAAACCGGACGAAAATTCGATTTCTCTAAGGTATCCACACGAACTGTCGATCACCAAGAACCGTCTCATGATCTCTGGTTCGAGCCCTTTCAATCTCTTGTCTCACAGTGCTAGCTGTTTCTAAGAACGAGAGAACAGCTAGGGTTTTCTAATTTTAAAGTGTAAAAATTGATAGATTAACAGACAATATATCAATATATATATATATATGTCGACAAAAAACCCTGGGTGTATTGGATTAACCCTAATCACATTTGGTTTGTAATTTTTGGGCTTAA
Organism: Turnera subulata; assembly: GCA_028386065.3. Lineage (NCBI taxonomy): Eukaryota > Viridiplantae > Streptophyta > Magnoliopsida > Malpighiales > Passifloraceae > Turnera > Turnera subulata. The sequence continues at coordinate 59,697 of JAKUCV010001211.1, read as the reverse complement.
TAATAAGCTTAATGTGGGCTTATTATTAATAATCCGAAAGTAGGTCCAATAACTTATCCAAACTCTTTTGGACTCACGGCTTAGATTAATAATCTTAAGTGTGCGATCCTATAGGCTCTAATCACGCTGGCAATAATTATAAAATCACATTTATAATTATAAACAATAAGCGGTGTCTAGCAACACATCATTGCTACCCAAGTGACAAGATCAATACCGATTCATCAAGCCTTATTATTGCGTCTTTGTCCCTTTGTCTTATAATACCAAGATCAAACACGAGACATGGAATATGTCATTCTCGCATATGCTTAATTTATGGTTTCTTGAATCCGAGTTAACTATCCAAAACAAATACAACTGATATCCCATATCAATCAATTTGAGCACAGCCATGCATTTTACATTTCAACTCTATCAAGGGGCCCAACAGATATATTTCCCATTACATAGGCTAGACAAATTCCATCTTGATCAAACAAATCCCTCTAAACATTATATCATGTGCCCAATAATCACTCTAATATCTACCCAACTACGAGTAATCAAGAGTAATGTCAAAGCACATGACTCATGTGTTGGGAACCTTGATAATCTCAGGTCTAAAGACAACACTTATAAGAACTACCAATGACAAAATGTAATGATCCATATGGTATTCTTATGTTGGGTCTGTCTAGTCCACAAGTTTCCTAACTTATACCCGTATGCAGACCTCATATCTCATATGACTCTCAACATACGCTAGTCTTAATTTATTATAACAACCCATCCATAATAATAATCGACTAGGGACTTTTAAGAATATAAAATATTCTTGGGTTATAAATATGTCCAAACAATAAATATAAATAAATAAATAAACACAATTATCAGAATAAAATCTTAATCAAATATCATGACTCAAAAAGTAACATAATTATCCAATGATTGGTTTTTGGGCATTACACTAACAATCTCCCTCTTGCACTAAAGCCAATCATCCATGTATCTAATACCAATGGTTCTAGTATGACCATCTTGCTTCTGTTGCATGAGTGGCTTAGTCAACGGATCTGTAACATTATTCTCAGAAGAAACTTTGCACATCCTCACATCACCTCTGTAAACAGTCTCTCTAATGAGAAGATAGCGTCGGAGTATATGTTTGGATCTTTGGTGATATCTGGGTTCTTGAGCTTGTGCGATTGTTCCATTGTTGTCACAATAGAGCTCAATCGGACTAGAAATGCTCGGAACTACTCCAAGTTCAGTTATGAACTTCTTAATCCAAACAGCCTCTTTCGCTGCTTCAGAGGCAACTATGTACTCGGCCTCAGTTGTAGAATCGGTTACTGTTTCTTGCTTTGAACTTTTCCAGCACACTGCACCACCGCCAAGGCAAAACACATATCTTGACTGCAATCTAAAATCATCCCTGTCAGTTTGGAAGCTAGCATACAACAAGCTCATCAACGCTTCCACAAACGAGGAATGCATCCTTAGTCCTTCTCAAGTACTTTAGGATGTTCTTTACAGGTGTCCAGTGACTCTCACCAGGATCAGCTTGATACCTACTTGTGACACTTAATGAATATGAGACATCTGGTCGAGTACACAATATAGCATACATGATAGATCCTATTGCAGATGCATATGGGATCTTACTCATACGTTCTCTCTCTTTAGATGTACTAGGACAATGATTCTTTGAGATAGTTATACCATGTGACATGGGCAAAAATCCTTTCTTGGAATCTTGCATACTAAACCTTTTAAGTACTTTATCAATGTATGTACTCTGACTTAGGCCAAGAAGCCTTTTAGATCTATCCCTATAGGTCTTTATACCTAACACGTAGGCAGGTTCACCTAAGTCCTTCATTGAGAAATTTTTCCCTAACCAAGTCTTTACGGACTGTAGTGATGGAACATCATTCCCAATGAGCAGAATGTCATCCACATATAATAGCAACAAAATAATAGTGCTCCCACTTACCTTCTTGTAAACACATGGCTCATCTTCATTCTTGATGAAACCAAACTGTTTGATTACTTCATCAAAACAAAGATTCCAACTCCGAGAAGCTTGGTTCAATCCATAAATGGATCTCTGCAATTTGCATACTTTGCCAGCATTTTTTGGAGTGACAAAACCTTCAGGTTGTGTCATATACACATTCTCTAAGAGATTTCCACTAAGGAAAGTAGTTTTGACATCCATCTGCCAGATTTCATAATCATGGTATGCAGCTATAGCGAAAAGAATTCGGATGGATTTAACCATGGTAACTGGTGAAAACGTTTCATCATAGTCAACACCATGAACTTGTTTGAAACCTTTTGCGACCAATCTCCCTTTAAAGGTAACTACATTACCATCCATGTCAGTCTTCTTCTTATAGACCCATTTGCACCCAATGGGTTTAACCCCTTCAGGTGGATCAACCAAGGTCCAAACCTTGTTTTCATACATGGGTTCCATCTCAGAATTCATGGCTTTAAGCCATTTCTCAGAGTCTGTACCCATAATAGCCTGTTGATAGGAAGTGGGCTCATCTTGATCCATGAGCATCACGTCCCCGATATGAGTCAAAAGAAATCCATATCTCTCAGGCTCACGCCAAGTCCTATCAGACCTACGAGGTCCATGTGCTACAGGAACAGGATTTTCACCCACAACAACTAGTGGCTCCTGTTCTTTTTCCATCTCAATCTCTGTAATCTCTTGTTGTTCTCGAACTTCTTGGAGTTCTACTTTTCTCCCACTGATCCCTCAGGAAACAAATTCTCTTTCTAGAAAAGCAGCAGTACATGCAACAAACACCTTTTGTTCCACGGGATTGTAGAAATAATATCCTTTAGTTTCTTTAGGATATCCAACAAAAATGCATTTGTCAGATTTAGGGCCAAGTTTTTCTAATGCTTGTCGTCTAACGTAAGCCTCACAACCCCAAATTTTCATGAAAGACAAACTAGGACATTTCCCAGTGCTCATCTCATATGGTATCTTTTCAACCGATTTAGATGGAACACGATTAAGTGTAAAAGCAGCTGTCGTTAAAGCATGTCCCCAAAAAGAAGGTGGAAGGTCAGCTTGACTCATCATGGAACGAGCCATGTCCAACAAAGTTTGATTTCTCTTTTCAGATAAACCATTCCATTGAGGTGTTCCAGATGGAGTAAGTTGTGATACTATACCACATTCTTTCAGATGATCAAGAAATTCTCGGTCTAAGTATTCGCCTCCTCGATCAGATCAAAGCATTTTAATACTCTTGCCGAGTTGATTCTGTACTTCATTCTTGAATACCTTGAGCCTTTCAAAGGATTCTGACTTGTGCTTCATAAGATGCACATAGCCATATCTGCTATAGTCATCAGTAAATGTGATGAAGTACTAGAATCCATCTCTAGCCTGTGTAGACATAAGCCCAAATACATCAGAATGTATAAGTCCTAATAAGTTTGAAGCCCTTTCACCTTTACCAGTAAAAGGAGTCTTTGTCATCTTGCCCAATAAACATGACTGGCATGTCTCATAAGATTCAAAATTAAATGAGTCTAAGAATCCATCCTTATGGAGTTTAGATATACGAGTCTCATTTATATTACCCAAGCAACAATGCCAGAGATAGGTCTATTAGAATCATTCAGTTTGACCCTTTTGGTGTTAATGTTATAAATCGAGTTCTCAAGATCTAGAATATACAAACCATTGCTCAAATGTGCACCACCATAACAAACATCATTCAAATAAATAGAACAACAGTTGTTCTTTATTATAAATGAAAATTCCTTCTTGTCCAAACAAGAAACAGAAATCAAATTCCTACTTATAGTAGGCACATAATAACAATTGTCCAATTCCAAAATCAAACCACTAGGTAAAGATAAACGATAAGTCCCTACGGCTAATGCAACAACTTTTGCTCCATTCCCCACGCGCAGGTCCACTTCACCTCTTGCTAACCTTCTACTCTTTGTCAGATACTGCACATTTATACAAATGTGAGATCCACATCCAATGTCTAATATCGATGATGCAGAGATAGAAATATTAGTTTCTATAACAAAAATACCTGAAGTGGAAGTCTTACTTCCCTTCTGCTTCTTCACCTCATCAAGGTAAATGGGGCAGTTACGCTTCCAACGACCAGGTTTCTTGCAGTGGAAGCACTGTCCATCCTTAGCAATACCACCTTTAGGTTTCAATGCTTGTGCTGTTAGTTATATGCCCAAAAGCCAATCTATGGATGATTGTAGTCATGTATATACTTTGAAGTTATTCCAATAAATATGATTATGAGATAATTGCTTGCACATATTTATAACCCTAGTTCATATTTGATATATTCTTAAATGTCCCTAGTCGGTTATTATTACGGATGGGTTGTAATAATAAATTAAGACTAGCGTATGTTGAGAATTTATATGTGATATGAATTCAACATACGGGTACAAGTTAGAGAACTTGTGGACCGGACCGACCCGCATATGAACACTACATGGAACGTTATGTGTATGTCATTAGTGTTTCTTATAGATGTATTGTCCTTCGACCTGAGATCGTCAAGGTATTCAACATATGAATCATGTGCTTTGATATTATTCCTAGTCACCCGTTACTGGGTGGACATAAGGGTAATCATTGGGTATATGACGAGATACATCACCCAAAACTAACTAGTTTTGCCCTAAGCAAGCTGGGTATATTGCCCATATAATAGTATACCAAAGAACTATCTCAACTTGACAATTTACGTACCGGTACGAGCCTATAGGTGATATGGTGATATCACAGGTATCCGTTTTATACAGTTAACTCGGGGATCAAGAAACATAGATTAAACATATACGAGATTGGCATATTCCATGTCTCGTGTTTGATTTTGATGATGGGACGAAAGGACGATGACATGTTCCGAGGCATATAGAATCAGTACTGATCTTATCGTTCGGGTAGCAATGATGTGTTGCTAGACGCCGCTCTTTGTTTATAATTATAAAATGGGATTTTACAATTATTGTCGGATGTTACAAGTGCCTACAGGGTCACACACATAGAACCGTTGATTCGAGCAGGTGGTTGAACCGTGGTTGGACCATGGTTGGACCGGGTGTGGTTGGACCGTGGTTGGACCATGGTTGAACTAGGGTCATTTTGGGATCAATAGTTAAGTGAATTATTGATCAGACATGAGCTGTGGTGAATTGTGGTCTGATTGTGTTTAGTGGGAGACAATGGTTATGATGGACATCACCATTGGTCCACCTTGTTGGCCATTAGGCTAATTCTTTATGCATTATGGATGGGAGTGGGGAAGAGTTAAGTGATCAGATCACTCTCCTACCTCTCTCACATTTTTGCATCAGTTTCAGACCTCTCTATCATCCTCTCAATCTCTCTTCTTCTTTGTGAAAGAAGGAAGAGAACCAAACACCCAAAAACACATAGCCCCGGTTTACTCTTGCTAGCACATCAGTCCGGGGAGCTCCAGGCTTGACTCGTGTGACGACTCCAAGCTGATCACGGTTCGTGTGGATACCGTAGAGGAGCCAGGCCATTGTCTAGCTCTTGCTGATTCCATACACAAGTTGGTTGAAAGATCTTAATGCTACAGGTATGTAAGATTGTTATACGGTTTATATTGCTTCACATGTGGTTCTTGGTTAAGTTTCCGTATTTCCGCTGCTTGTTGTGCTTAGTATATGAATGTCATATAGCTTAGGAAACTTACAGTGGTAGCGGAGCCTTCTTGTGAAACTCTAAACCGTATAGGTGATGCATATATAATATGATCTTCTTAAGTGTGTAGGAACTAAGAAAGAGTAGTAGGTTGACAAAGGGTGAGATAGACCTGCGTGTCGGGAATGGAGCAAGAGTTGCTGCATTAGCCGTAAGGACTTATTTTCTATCTTTACCTAGTGGCTTGGTTTTGGAACTTGATGATTGTTATTTTTTACCTTCCATAAGCAGAAATTTGATTTCTGTATCTTGTTTGGACAAGAGAGGATTTTCATTTGTAATAAAGAACGAATGTTGTTCAATTTATTTCAATGATGTATATTATGGTGGTGCGAATTTAAGCAATGGATTGTATGTTCTAAACCTTGAGATGCCGATCTATAACGTTAGTACGACGAAGGTTAGAATAAACGATTCTAATGAAACCTACCTTTGGCATTGTCGTTTAGGCCATATAAACGAAACTCGCATTGCGCAACTCCATAGAGATGGATTGCTAGACTCATTTGATTTTGAATCATATGAGACATGTGAGTCATGTTTATTAGGCAAAATGACTAAGGCTCCCTTTAAGGGTAAAGGTGAAAGAGCCTCGGACTTATTAGGTCTCATACATACTGATGTATGCGGACCAATGTCTACACAAGCTAGAGGTGGTTTTCAATACTTCATTACGTTTACTGAAGACTTCAGTAGATACAGCTATGTGTATCTAATGAAACACAAGTCGGAATCCTTTGAAAAGTTCAAAGAATTTAAGAATGAAGTACAAAATCAACTCGGGAAAAGTATTAAGATGCTTCGATCAGATTGAGGCGGTGAATACTTAGACCGAGGTTTTCTTGACTATCTAAGGGATTGTGGTATAGTATCACAACTCACTCCACCGGGTACGCCTCAATGGAATGGTGTATCCGAAAGGAGGAACAGAACCTTGTTGGACATGGTTCGTTCGATGATGAGTCAAGCTGACCTTCCTTCCTCCTTTTGGGGACATGCACTATTGAGTGCTGCTTTTACACTTAACCGTGTTCCGTCTAAATCAGTCGAAAAGACGCCATATGAGATATGGATTGGGAAGCGTCCCAATTTGTCTTTTATGAGGATTTGGGGTTGTGAGGCTTACGTAAGACGTGAAGCTTCGGATAAACTTGGCCCAAAATCCGAGAAGTGTCTATTTGTAGGTTACCCTAAGGAAACTAAAGGGTATAACTTCTATAATCCCACTGACCACAAAGTGTTTGTTGCTCGGACTGCGATTTTTCTAGAAAGACAGTTTATTTCTAGAAGAATCAGTGGGAGGAAAATAGAACTCGAAGAAGTTCGAGACATAGAGACTGAGATGGAACAAGAATAGGAACCACAAGATGTTGTGGACGAGAATCCTGTTCCTGTAACACACGAACCACGTAGGTCAGATAGGATTCGGCATGAGCCCGAGAGATATAGATTTCTCGTGACTCATACCGGTGAAGTGATGCTCATAGATGATGATGAGCCCACTACCTATCAGCAGGCCGTTACGGGTCCGGACTCGCAGAAGTGGCTAGAAGCATGAATTCGGAAATGGAATCCATGTATCAAAACAAGGTATGGACCTTGGTTGATCCACCCGAAGGGGTAAAACCCATAGGGTGCAAGTGGGTCTTTAAGAAAAGACCGACATGGATGGTAATGTGATTACCTATAAAGGGCGGTTGGTTGCAAAAGGTTTCGAACAAGTTCATGGTATAAACTATGATGAAACCTTCTCACCAGTTGCCATGGTTAAATCCATCTGGATTCTTTTGGCTATAGCCGCATACCATGATTATGAGATATGGCAAATGGATGTCAAAACCGCTTTCCTTAACGGAAATCTTTTAGAGGATGTGTATATGACACAGCCTGAGGGTTTTGTCGATCCAAAAAATGTCAACATGGTATGCAAATTGCAAAGGTCCATTTATGGACTTAAGCAAGCTTCAAGGAGTTGGAATCTTCGTTTTAATGATGTAATCAAAGAGTTTGGTTTCATAAAAAATGAAGATGAACCATGTGTTTACAAGAAGGTTAGTGGGAGCACTGTAGTTTTCTTGTTGTCATATGTTGACGACATTCTGCTCATTGGGAATGACATTCCGACACTACAGTCTGTAAAGGCTTGGTTAGGAAAGAATTTCTCAATGAAGGACTTAGGAGAAGCTGCCTATGTGTTAGGCATAAAGATCTATAGAGATAGATCCAAAAGGCTTCTCGGGCTAAGTCAGAGTACGTATATTGACAAGGTGCTAAAAAGGTTTAGCATGGAGGATTCCAAGAAGCGATTTTTGCCTATGTCACATGGCGTCTCTCTCTCAAAGAGTCAATGTCCTAGTACATCTAAAGAGAGACAGCGGATGAGTCAGATCCCTTATGCTTCAGCAATAGGATCTATCATGTACGCCATGTTATGTACTCGACCGGATGTCGCTTATGCTTTGAGTGTCACGAGCAGGTACCAATCTGATCCCGATGAGAGTCACTGGATAGCGGTTAAGAACATCCTTAAGTACTTGAGAAGGACTAGGGATGCATTCCTGGTTTACGGAAGCGTAGATGAGCTCGTTGTAAAGGGTTACACCGATGCTAGCTTCCAAACCGACAGGGATGACTTCATATCGCAATCAGGATATGTGTTTTGTCTTGGAGGTGGTGCTGTATGCTGGAAGAGTTCTAAGCAAGAGACAGTTGCAGATTCTACAACCGAGGCTGAGTACATTGCAGCCTCAGATGCAGCGAAAGAGGCTGTTTGGATTAAGAAGTTCGTAACTGAACTCGGCGTGGTTCCTAGTATTGAGAGTCCGATTGAGCTCTATTGTGACAACAAT